>KN520619.1:0-14709 GCA_000787155.1 Scartelaos histophorus | reverse complement strand
AAAAAAAAGTGATTGCTTTTAGATTTATAATATATGTTTAAAGTAGGAGTCCACATAGTGTGTATAGAGTGTATATTGTAACCAACAACAGGAACATGAACTTATAAACGAATAGAAGAATCCTATTTAACTGAGAACATCTGTGCAGAGGTTTGAACTACAGGATTTTTATATAAAAGACGTGACATTTTGTTCTAAGCAGAGGACATTTAATTACCAAAGTAACTGCAGCCTTTTCAATTGGATAATTATGGCAACTCAAATGGCAATTTTAATTTAATTGTCGTCTTCTGTGCAGCCCCAAAGCTTCTAATTGTAGACTGGACCCATGGGTCAAATGCAGAGGATACGTTTAAACTATAGCAGCTTTAATGGGTTATATTGAGTCTTTGCAACTGATGTCATCAACATTCCCTGGGAGTCTGATGCTAACTGCAAGCACTAGTCTGTCTGAAGCTCTGTTACTCAAATTAGACATAATCTGAGCTTTATTTTAACACAATCTGACCAGAAAGTGCTGACTTGCATGGAACTTTAATAGGTTATCAAGTAATCACTCTCACCTTTTTGTTGAACATCAAACTCCTATATGGAAGCATGAACACTTGAATAAATCACAGGCTTCTGAAAATGTGTTGTTTAAATCCATTTTGGAAACACAAAATGAGTTTTTGAGCTTTCAGGCTTCTGTGTATGCTTGTGTGTGCACTGCGTCACCATGGTAACTGTTTAACATTCTGCCAGTAGTCATACATGTAAAACACCCCCAGCATGATGTCACCGCAAAACATCAATTCGATTCTTAAATGCATGGTTTTGCAGTCTTTATATGATTGTACTCGTAGTAACATATTTGTAGTATTCCCCTGACTTCTTCTTCTTGCTGAGTAGTAGTGAGGGCCCACAACTCTCCCAAAAACAACTTCCTCACTAAATATGTTACACAGAAATCCATGTACTGCCTTTCAGGATAATATTATAAGAACATGCTCAGAAATGATGGAAAACATGTAGCACAAGTGTGAGTGTTAAGCCTGCACTGACACAATAAAACAGCAAAGGCCCCATATTCGGTCACGCCGTTGAACGTAGACTTCATATGAATGATTTCCCCCATAACCGAACCTGCTAAAGCCCGGTTTAATTGGGCATTAAAGTCTCGAATGTAACAAAAAGCCCATAAAAGTGCTTGTGTCACGATTCAGCTATGTGAGGGTAACTGTGGGGGTAGAGTTTCACCGCTCTGCTGGCCAACTGGAGGTCTGTCAGCACTGCTCCTGCCCCTGACCGGTTACCTCAGTGTCTAGCGAGCTCCACTGGCTGCTCTGGCCGGGCTCTGGCAGTGGGGAGAGGTAATAGGCATGACTCCGCTGCACCCGCCTCGCCCTTCTCCTCTCTGTGCCAGCTGGGACTGGGTCAAAGTCCACCAGTCCGAGTGTTCACAGTATTCAGGTTTAAAGTCCTGTGTCCATGGCTTCTGTAAAGTATAAAAGCATTGGATTTTTGTTTTCATTTTTATTAAAGGTGCAATGTGTAACTTTTCTGAAGGAGGGGATGCTATTTCCTTACATTAAGATGTTGTTGCTTCTTATAGAATATTACATAAAATGGTCACTTTTTTAATTGCGCTTGTCCACCTTCAAAGCACTTAAAACGCTTCACATTAAGGAACCACTCACCCATTCACACATATACATACACACCAGTGTCCACAGATACTGGGGACAAGGTGGGTAAAGTGTCTTGTCCAAGGACACAACCACAACATTCATCTGTGGGGGCAAGAATAGCGCCACCAACCTGTGGGTCAGTAGATCTGACTGCTGTACCATTGATGTTAATGTTGAGAGTGGGATTCAAATCAACCTCAGATCAGTGAAGCATTTACTAATTTGCTGGTCCAGTTTGTGAAGAGGTGCTACACAGTGCATCTTAATTCAATGCTTGACCTGGTCAAGTGAAAATACAATACAGTAACATGAAAATCTTGCCCATGCACATCTTTTGGCAATACAATTCACCCATATTGTCCACATTAATTATAGAACGTTGTGTTGGGAAGGGCATCTGGCATAAAGTCACTGTGCAAAATATTCAGTGTAACAACATAAATAAAAGACAATGTACAATTCTTTGCTTAGTTTCTGATTAGGAAAAGCAAGGCTTATATGTAATGCATGTAATGTTTTCTGATCAAATTTGATGTCGTTTTACTACTTACTACTTTCCAGAACTTTTCTTTTGTTTAACATTATACTTGGCCCATTGAGAAACATGATGTTGGGTGTTGTAGTTCGTTAGCCTCTGTTTTGTGGCTTGTTAAACTGTAGAGAAGGATTAGAGTCTAACGCTGGGGCTGCCTCAATACTCTTCTCTCCTTTTGTGACTTGTTTGGAGCGGTTAGACTGGGAAGCAGCAGGAAATTTGCATGTGCTCTATTTGAACGCCACATCACAAGTCAACACACAGTGGGATCTGCAGAGAAGGTCCCACAAAATGGTACTTAACACGCACCACAATCCAACAGAACAACAGCAGCTCCCAATAAAGCAATATACACATTTATCTCAGAGCATTTAAGGAGGCCTAAGGACTATAGTTATACTGCAGTTATGATGAAATCTGAAGCAATACTACTAGTAGAATGAATCAAGTTTTAAATTAGCTACAACAGTTTTAGCACCATTTTTGTCTGACTTTTCTACTTTTCAATACATTTGATATTGGTTTTAGCACCATTTTTGTCTGACTTTTCAATAGATTTGGTATTTTATTTGCATTAAAGATGCACTGTGGAGCTTTACTGAACAGGGTCCCCAGCCTGTTTGCCTCCATGGAGAGTTTGGTTTAAATTGTCCACAGTATGGCATTAAACTAATCTGTCTTGCATGTACAACTACAGGTGTTATTTATTGCTAAAAAATATCTTTAAAAGCATTAATTCTAACTGTGACTGGGGTCGCTTCTCCTCAATTCTTACCTGTAATTTGACTTGCAAGAGATTTGTAAATTTATGGCCATAATGTGGAAGATTCTAGCCACATCTCCATGGAGTCAAGCAAGACAACGGACCCTCCTGCAGAAAAGTCACACACAATATGGCAACTTAAACGACATTGCTCATTAAGTTTGTGCAAAATCTCCATAGAGCCAAAAAAACTCCCAATCTGAGGCAGAATCTGTGTTAAACATGTGTGAATGAAACAAAACACAACTCCAGGCATGTTTCAGAACAGAAAATTACATTATAATAGAGATCAGAAAAGAGCAAAATATGGGCCCTTTATCTATATCCCATTAACTTTATAAACATGGTGGAGCTTCATGGATGTTTAGCTGCATTCATTGTGTCATAAGTTTAAATAGTGAGTTACATTGTGTGGCCATTGTGGCCCTTTATCTATATCCCATTAACTTTACTTCTTTGTGTTGTAAGTTCAAATAGTGAGTTACACTGTGTGGCCATTGAACACAAGATTGCCCAATATGTAAGCAGAATTAGCTTTTAGCATATTTTACTTCCCATAATGAAGAAACAAAACCAAAAACAAACCTGTATTGTCTCTTACACTCTGTTGAGCACCAGGCCTCTCTCCTGTTCGTAATGCCTGACCTCTATTTGTTTAGATCCACCACGCCCCCAGCCATCATCACTCTGGCTTTTAATTAGCTGTGAAAATGTGCTGTTATGTAAACGCTGCTTGTACATGCAGATCTATATAGAGGACTCATATCTCTTGTTACTCAGCTGTGTGTGTCTGACCCCACTCCACTCTGCAAAGACATAATTATGATGTTTGGAAGTACTTATTGTTTTGGTGCCTGAGGTATGTTTGTGTATTATCATCCGTATAATGTTCATGCAATGTGTTCTTTGAAAATTCATTGTTTTGAGTTGGTGTGCGCGTGGACTAACGGCTGCTCAGTCCGCCGCAGGCTGCACGCAAAAGTATGAGCAAACTCTGCCACACAAGATACTCCTATATGCAATATATGTGTTTTTTATCTACTTAGATATGTTTTCAGTGCACGAAACACACACACTTCTCGACAAGCTTACAGAATACAAGACAAACACAATAACTCATGTCTGCTGATATCTGAAAATGTATGGAAGGCCCATAAATTCAGCATAACACTATTGTAAAGTTCATAGATTAACTTAAACTTAACTTTTGGAAAAAAAAAAATACATAAAAATAAATAAATATATAAATAAATAAATAAATAAAAAGAAAAAAAAATAATTAATTTAAACAAAAAGATAAATAAATAAAATAAATTCATTAATTAATTTTAAAAAGTGAAAAAAATAAGAATTGTGTGTGATTATGTATGTAGTTATGGCTCATTTTATTTTTTATTTTTTGATAAATAATCATTTGTGATTGAATTTACAAACAAACTGAAAGCCAAGTATTACACTGTATTACATTACTCATTATAGGCACATACACTTTGATTTGTAGTACTTTTATAGTAGTATTGTAGTACTGTTGTGTTCACATTTTATTGGTCCATTCTAAATTCTGCTTTTGTTTACTGCCTGAAAATTCTAGCAAAGTCAAACAACTTCGGGAACAAAAATTACAAAGTTGTCAGAAGCCCATCAGACAAAAAAACTTTATTGATTAACTCAGAATCATGCTTTTGTAAACATTTGTTTCATGCATCGATCGTGACTAAGTTAAAATAATGAGATGGACGCAGTCTGAAGCAACAGTTGAAATTGCTACTGTTCTTAATTGGCTCAAACTCTCCTAATTAACAATGATTGCAATCAACACGAGCGACGCAGAGTTGAGCAGCCCAGTCTTAAGGTATGTTATTATAGTCATTAGTGGCAGCAATTACTATGAAGGCACTGTGCTCTCCTCTGAGCCTCAGCCCTGACAGCGCCCCCTGCAGACTCATTCTCATTCATTTCTTGTTTTTTCGTGTAGTTATTGTGGGCTTCTAAACAAAGAACTTTTACATTGATGCACTACAGTGTCTGGATTTAAGATGTATTGTCCTAATAAACTATTTGATGTGGAATTATTTCACATTTTATATTATGCATGTAATGTGTGCAATGCAGCAACATACAACTATTTTTTTGCAATATAGTTTGTACAATGGGAACTACTTGCAATGCAGCAACATACAACTATTTTTTGCACAAAGGAAACTACTCATTGTGTCTTTGGGCAATACACTTTCACCCACTTTGCAGTCTCTCATATTTTGATTAATGATGTAACACAAACATCTAATTAAAAAGCATGTTTAGTTGTCTTGATTTGAGTATACGCCAACATGGAGACACAATACACACTTTGCGTTTTAAAACTCAAGAAAAAATTCAAAATGGGAATTCAGCGGACCTGTTGTATTGTTGTACTCTATAGGTTACTCCCTCCAGGAAAAGTTGATGACATCAGCCGCAAAGTATTAGTAACATAAATTATGAAATGCAGTCAATCCAGAGTATTTAGAATGACTTTTCCCTCTCTGGAATAAATTTGGACAATAATGTTGATTCACTGATAGAAGATAAAAGCTCCAATGATGTTTACCATTGACAGTGTTGTGACTAATTGATCATTGTCCTCCTTTTTGTAATGTTTTACTCCATACAAATTTGCAGGGTATCCCAAAGGCTCCGTCCTGATTTAAACCCATTGTCAGGCACTTCTGAAATGGCTCATCCGGCCTAAAGAGTTTGCCTCTCCTTATGCTGTGAATTGTATAGGCAAACAGCTCCATGCATTAAACCAGCCCCCTCCTCGTCCCGGTGCTCCCTTGCCCTCCAGCATCTTAATGTAAAACAAATTTGAACAAAGCTGTGTGAAATTGAAATAAGCCCCTCTCTACATCGGCTTGAAATGAGTTTATTAGGATCTAAAAAGAGCCTCCGAAGACTTAAAACCCCATTTTCACAGGGAAATGAGGTTTCACGGAAGATACATTGTTCACATTTGGCGGTGATGAGTTGCTTTTGCTCAAACGACAATGTTTTTGGGCAGAGATTTTATCAGATCAAGTCCCCCCCAAGAAGCAAGATGTGGATTAATTTACGGATAAGCAGGAATAAACAGAGCTATGTTTGGATAATGGCGGTTAGGTGTGTTTTCCCCAAATTTATTTAGGGATGTCCACATGGGGTTGTTAGGATTAAGGTCTTACCTCTGAAATGAGATAAAGAGATGGTTTTCCTTCTTGCTTGTGTTCAGGAATATCCAAAAACAATTAAATTAGATACAATATTTATCTTATTTCACCCTACACTATAGACTGTATATATAAATGGGCATAGCTAACCCGCCAGCCGCCACTTTCCAAAAAGGTAATGAGCATGGGCACATTTTCGGCTCCATTTTGGTCATTTTGCTCTTAAAATGTTCGTATTAACCCGCTCTACATGATCCTGGTGTTTGTCCGTAAATCAGTTCCTCTTTCTAATATGGAACTCGGCTCTAAATGCTCTCCTATAACCGCCAGCCTCGATGAGCTTCATTTGACTGGAGCACCATGCAAATTAAAACAACCCGAATGACTTCTACTAAAAAGTGAATTCAGCATATTAATTCATCTTGGGTTATGGCGTAGAATTACAGTCACTAGTTTGTTAGTCAGTTTGTTATCTAAAAGTACCTTCCACCAAATTTGAGAAGTAAATAGGTTTGCAAATGGATGGAAAATTGCCAGAAAAACTCCCCAGAAATCCCAGAAAATGTTCCCAGGAGACTTAATCTTGAAGAAGAAGTGAATAAGTATTAGACTAATGTACATTGTTATGAAAAGCTTTTATAGTACATTGAGTTAATTGTTATTAATAGTCACTCAGGCATTGTTTTAAGTAGTGTCAGGTCCAATTTACATTCAAAAACAAACCACTGTATTAGCTCATTCTGTTTTTTAAGTATTTCTTCCTCTTTCTGTTTTACCTACGTGTAATTGTGCAGTGAAACGTGCACTTTTCCAGACAGCGAAGTTAAAGTCCAAACTCTCATTTATCAAACCTGTGCATGTGTCAGAAACTGGATGTACGGCCATGTCCGCCCAGGCTCTGGTATTTATCACTGAAAATATGAATGTATGTTTTAATTCAACGCCCCATCTGCAGCTGCAACCACAATCACACAAGTGCAATGCTTTTTGAAACACTTACTTAAGACTCTAATCAGGTTGTATTGTCCCCATAGGAATCTGATTTAAATTATTATTATTATTAACCCATGCTGCTCAGTGATACCAGTGATTTTTGCTTTGACCCAGTATGTGCCATGTAAAAAAATATGTGTCTTTATTGTCATGGCTCACATCTCCACAAACCTGACTCTTACATGGCATGAATAAATGGTCTCCAATGTTGTTACTTTGACTGTAATATTCTCATCTGATCAGCCAGTCGCTTCAACATTCAGTCTGAATCCAGAACGGACTATAACCGGACCACAGAGCGCAAGAATCCTCTGTCCAAACTTAAGACGGTCCAACCACAGCTTCTAATTTGTAGCACTTGTCTCTCAAATATGGAAGACATCTCCAAACGTCTCACAAAATTCAGGACAAAATATATAACCTAACCTGAGATTGTTGATTCTGTAGAAACTGACACTGTTTCTCAGTCATTTATGCGTCTTTTTGTCTGTTTCTCTGATTGGTTAATGCACCTGTCAATCACGCACTCTGGAAACAAGCAGAATATGGCTCCAGATCCACTCGTCTTTGTAAAGTTTTGTCAAAGTGTGTGGTTGTTTAAATGAACGAGACAACACTTTTGAGACATTTATTGAGAAGTGGTTAAAAAAGTACTTTCACTGTCTAAACAAAATGACGGCACCACAATTTTACCCATTAATTTATGTAACAACAATTCAATAAAATGACCTATGCTATTTTTACCAGCAATAACAAACTCTTTTATACTACTTCAAATTGTAATTGTAATTAATTCTTTGGTAATTTTTCTACGGTGCAAAAGAATTAGGTGAGATGTAGAAGGCTTCATAGCAGTTGAAACTTAAAACTACAATAATTTTTTTAGATAAAAGATAAAATAGCAGGTTCTTGTTTTTTTCTTTGATTTTCTTCATTTTCTTTATTTTTATTGCACAGAAAGACGTAGAAAATCCTGCATCGTTACTCCGTGCGGGCTTGCACCTCCACAAACCTGACTCTTACTTGGCCTGGTAAATGTTGTTCCTTTGGTAATAATATCAAACAATTTGGCATAAAACTTGGTGAATGTTCCACAGTGTGGTTTTAACCCTCTATTACCATAGAATCATGCAGGTGATGTGCCGTCTCCAGAAAAATTACATAATAATTATTCATCATGATACGGTCAAAATACTTAATGATTGTGCACAAATTCATTTTCATTTGGTTGTGTAATAATTCTGCGCATTAATAGTTTTCCAATAATTGTACACACATAGATTTTCTTCTAAGAAAGCCAAAACTTCACTTTTACTTTATTAAATATTCAAGTTTGAGGTTTATCAACATTTTAGATTGATCAAGATCACTGTAGTTGTCCCATTCTAAAATTATCAGTAAATCAGTAAATAACATTCCACAGTTTGGCTTATATGTATCTGTCTCGATCCAATGTTCAGAAAGCTGATTTTGACTAAATTTCCATAGTAAGTGATATGCCACGTCCAAACGAGTACGCCGTGTGACTTTAAGCCATTTGAACTAAAAGTATTTCTTGTTCACACCAACTTTAAGAATAGTTTTGACCTTTGCATTTTGATTTTATAACCTGCTCCTTTGTGATGGACGGTGACAGCTCCCAGTGTGTTATGCACTGTACTCACCTGCAGGCCCTGTGCTGCCTGCTCTGTATGGACTCTGTAACATGAACGCTATTGGGCTTGTATTGAGTATACAGTATATGTGCGCTGCATATTAAGCTTTGTGTAGTACGATGTGTGCTCAGGTTGTTAATAGGCTGCTAGGACCTCCTCCTTGTTGATAGATGCTTGTTCTACTTTCACATTCTCTTCTGTAATGAGTCTCTGTATATAGACCACACTGCAGTTTTACACTCTGCTAAAATTACCCTAACTTCATGCAGGATCACATTTTCATATTTCAATACTTCATTTGTTGTAACTATGCTTATATTTGGGTGTCCGACTTTCAGTTCTTGTTAAAAAGTTCTGCATCTTACATCTCTCTTCAAATCATCCCAATTTATACATTATAATCATATACATTTAGAAAAGACGGACAATTTCACTTGAATAACCTAATATTAATTCTATTGTATTGTTGTTAATGCAGCAGTTACACATAATTATTAGGCTGTATTTATGAGGATAATTTTAGAATGGGACAACTACAGTGATCTTGATCAATCCAAAATGTTGATAAACCTCAATCTTGAATATCTAATAAAGTAAAAGTGAAGTTTTGGCTTTCTTAGGAGAAAATCTATGTGTGTACAATTATTGGACTATTAATGCGACTATTAATGCGCAGAATTATTACACAACCAAATGAAAATGAATTTGTGCACAATCATTAAGTATTTTGATCGTATCATGATGAATAATTATTATGTAATTTTTCTGGAGATGGCACATCACCTGCATGATTTAAAACCACACTTTGGAACATTCACCAAGTTTTATGCCAAATTGTTTAATATTATTACCAAAGGAACAACATTTCCATGGTAGCAGAAGAAGACCAGGCCAAATAAGAGTCAGGTTTGTGGAGATGCAAGGTTTTTCTACGTCTTTCTGTACAATAAAAACAAAGAAAATGAAGAAAATCGAAGAAAAAAAAAACAAAAAACAACCTGCTATTATTTTATCTTTTATCTAAAAAATATATATATTGTAGTTTTAAGTTTCAACTGCTATGAAGCCTTCTACTTCTCACCTAATTATTTTGCACCGTAGAAAAATTACCAAAGAATTAATTACAATTACAATTTGTAGTGAGGTAACTATAAGAGAGTTTGTCATTGTTGGTTAAAATAGTATAAGTCATTTTATTGAATTGTTGTTACATAAATTAATAGGTAAAATTGTGGTGCAGTCATTTTGTTTAGACAGTGAAAGTACTTTTTTTTAACCACTTTTCAATAAATGTCTCAAAAGTGCTGTCTTGTTCATTTAAGTTTTGAATATTTAGATTTTTTTTGACGAAGACGGATGGATTTTTGTGAAGGACGCACCGGAGTGGGTGAAGTAATGAACAGTGATGGACAGAACCGTGGAAAAATTCCGATTCCAACTGACCAAAAAGATAGATTGATGAGACAGAAGAGGAATTCAAATGAATAGATTTTGGAGGTCAGCGCCTGAGACTTTGTTTAAAAAAAAAAAACTAGACAGATGGATGTAGAGGCACTGAGGACCCTGCAAAGTGCTTATTAGTTTAGTGCTGTCTGCGCGCTGTGGCTAATAAAGCTCTCCCAGTCGGAGCTCACTGCTGAATAACAAAGAGGAGGTGTGTGTGGACAGGGCTTCATCTAATACACAGAGATACAGTGAGGTCTGATTACAATGCACAGGCCAGACTAACACAGAGAGAGCAAAGACGAGAGAGGGTTTGAGAAGTACACAAGATGGTCACGATATGCGTAGTTACCATGACTGTGTATAGAAATGGACAACGCTAATGCAATGCAGGAAGTGAGGTTGCAATGAACTTATAATGCATTATCTTTGCCCTTCTCTCTGCTACTGTAACTCTTAAAATGTTTTAGAAACCCACTCTGCATGCTCCCGGTGTTTTTATCTCACTCTTCTGTCCCTAAATTATGATACGAACATTAATATGAGACCAATGAGGCGCCTTCTTTCCCTGCGGTTGCTCGTGTTGGCAACAGGTTTGATTGAGAGCCTTGCACAGCAGCCGCTCTCTGCTGAAGCAGCGGTGCGACTGGGAAGGGCCACGTACTTTCAACAGCCTTACTCCTGATTGGGTCTTCGGGATTTAATGAAATTCTGTTTATATATGAATTCCATGTTGCTGACATCGGACAACAATTCCAGTAAAAAAGTACTTTCATTGTCTAAACAAAATGACTGCACCACAATTTTACCCATTAATTTATGTAACAACAATTCAATAAAATGACCAATACTATTACAACCAGCAATAACAAACTCTCTTACAGTTACCTCACTACAAATTGTAATTGTAATTAATTCTATGGTAAATTTTCTATGGTGCAAAAGAATTAGGTGAGAAGTAGAAGGCTTCATAGCAGTTGAAACTGAAAACTACAATATATATATTTTTTTAGATAAAAGATAAAATAATAGCAGGTTGTTTTTTGTTTTTTTTTTCTTCGATTTTCTTCATTTTCTTTGTTTTTATTGTACAGAAAGACGTAGAAAAACCTTGCATCTCCACAAACCTGACTCTTATTTGGCCTGGTCTTCTTCTGCTACCATGGAAATGTTGTTCCTTTGGTAATAATATTAAACAATTTGGCATAAAACTTGGTGAATGTTCCAAAGTGTGGTTTTAAATCATGCAGGTGATGTGCCATCTCCAGAAAAATTACATAATAATTATTCATCATGGTGATTTCTGGTGATTTCTTGGGATTTTATTTCTTTATTTTTTGCATATATCGACATTTATTTAATTTTGTTAGTGAATATGTTAACACAATCACTATACAAAATACATCATATTATATCCCAGATAAATATAGTTTGTAATAAATCGGTAGCAATAAGTACTTTATGCATATATGAAAGCTGGAACAATATATTTTGGGACTAATTGTGAACTTTGTACCACTTCACATTTTTATACTGGTAAATATGAAGGTTGTTATTGGCTAAATATACTGCTAAATATCTCAGTTATTGATACTGTCTAAAAAAAAAAACTACTATTGCACCATCTGTTCTCCCAAAAGTGCGTATCAAACCATGGAAACCACAAAATTAACATTACATATTATTAGATTTGCTTAGCAGTTAGCCATAATTATAGGCTTTGCTTACTGTTGTGTCCTCGGGCAAGGAGCTGAGTTTGAGACCCATAGTACTAATCTTGCTCATCATTTCCTATTACGCTGTCAATCTCAATCTGCACGCACAATAAATTCTTATGCATTTATCTTTCATTTCTGTTTAATTTCCATTCAATTTTTATTATTAGCTATTCTCCACTCATCTCAATCAGTGTCATCTTCCCATTGACAGGTTCCATCTTTAAAAAAAACCAAGAAACAGACATTTTGAGTCTCTGCACGCCCGGGTGTCATTCTCCAACAGCTTGTCGACAAACCCATTACACCCCGCACCTGCTCCCTTTGTTTGTGTGCGTTTAGAGCAGATCCGAGCTCCCGAGTCAAGTGTCTAAAGTCACCCTAATTTCCACCATGGCTGCTCAGAGTAACTGCAGTACTGAGAGCGCTGTGTTTGCTGTCATCTGAAAAGGCAGAGACGGGCCCCGCTCCTCGGTGACAGTCTGAGCAGGGACCTGTCGGAAACTGACACTGAACTTGAGGTGTGATCTCGGACTATTGTAGCAGATCCGCTCCTGTCTTTTCTTTTTTTTTTAGCTTTTCTTTTGTGCTTCTTTGAGTATTGTCCTATATTACACACAATTGCCTCTTGTGAGTTTTAAGCCATGTCAGAATGTCTCATCAAAAATGCTGTGTTTTGTTTCATTCACACTTTTTACTATTAGTCTCTCTACATCTCCAAAGCTCAGAATGTTCTTTTCCATCTTGTGATGTCAGGAAGTGATATGTTTTTACCTTTTGTTGAGCAGAGATTGGTAACTCCTAGGTTGAAATCATCCAAATGATTCTAGTGAAGGTGTATGAAGTTTAAAAACACAGTGGAACGCTTTGTGTATTACTACAATTCAAATCAATTCAATATATTTTTGTATAGCCCAAAATCATAAGAACAGTTATCTCGGCGGGCTTCACAAAATTGTTAAAATAGCAAACAAAAATGTCAGAGAATGAGCAGAACAAGGAAAAAATAAATAAATAAATAAAGTAATAATAATAATAATAATCCGTAATTAATTAATAATTCAAAAATACAGAATGTCCAACAACAAGCAGGCAAATGGATAATTGTCCCAGCATCTCCTGTCCTTAGACCCTCCTTTTTTGGCAAGGAAAAACTCGAAAAAAAAAACCAGTGGGAAAAAACCGAGAAACCTCGAGGAGAACCACAGTGAAGGAGAGATCCACTCCTTCACTTTGAACATCACAAGGTGGAACAGAGTGTTTGAGAGAAGCCTAAAAATGCAGGATTTGTGTGAATGAAACAAAACACAACTAGAGATATGCTTGATGAGGAAACATTATAACAGATCAGAAATGTGCATAACATTTATATTAAAATTGCTAAGTCTTAAAAACTTCAACACCATATCGACACCTTCCTAAAATAATCGCATAAGTCATTTTTTCAGGTTTTTCAGGAAACACAAAAAAATCTCCCGAAAATTTAAATTATTTTTTTGCCTAATTAAACTTAAGGAAAAAAGTGACTTAGGCGATTATTTTAGAAAGGTGACGATATGGAGGAACATTCCAGGTAAAGCAATAACATCGCCATGGAGACAAGCAAGTTGCAGACCCTCCACAAAGAAAGTTACACCGTGTACCTTTAATTAAGCCTTTGTAAAATAATGAACCTTTCTGTTGTATTTAGAAGTGTTTTGTTGCGTAGTCTCAAAGCGTTTGCTATAGACCAGTTTGTATATTCTGTCTAAAAGTTATGACGTTCACCCATATCCACTGAGCGTCCACGAATACATTTGAATTTAGGAGGCAGACAACAAACCAAATGAGCACTTCACTCTTGGGAGATAGTTTATTACTTCTGTTTGTGCATTTCCGGAAAACTTGTTTGCCAGATATTACCGGGACAACGAAACAAATCGCGTTTGCGTGTGGGCTGAAAGTACATTAGACACATAAGTAGCCCGGAATTGCTTATCTCTTACCTGCCTTCATTAGCACTCAGTAGAGAAGTACCATTTAGCGCTATTTGTCACAGTCTATTGAAAATAAGGAGAGGGGAAAAAAAACACTGTAAAAGTATAGTATCCACTCTTTTCAATTCTATTAAATGAAAGAGGAGAATGGTGTGAAATTGGGCTAGATGGCGTTACAATAAAGAGGAAGAAAGCGTAGCCTATTCCACTGTACTAGGGTGTATTAGTGACTGAGCCTTCTGTTATAATGGGACACAGGATTAGGCTGGTAATCCACTGTCTTCTCTCTGGTGGTTCCATTTTTGCTTTTACCTTTTCCTCTCCTTCTCTGTCTCTCTCCGACTGACAGTGGATGTGAAGAGCATGTGTTTACCGGAGAGAGGCAGAGGTAATGGAAGGCCAGTGCGCTCACGTCTCTCCTTAATAACTCTTGCGCATTCGGGCTGTAATTATTTCATTTTTGGACAAATTAGAAAAGTGCAATTTTATATCATTGCAGGGAAGTGTACCGGATAGACAGATTCACTTACTGTGGCATAAACAACATTATGAGTCATATGTGAGGGGTGTAGGGCTTTAGTTTTTCACTCCATTAATCAGCTGATGGTGTCTTACTTAGGCGTGGGTATTATTAAGAAGTTGCAGATATCATACATAACTCGATACGTAGGCTTCGATATGATACGTTTCTCATTACAGCGCATTTTAGTTCAATAATTCAATACATTTTAAATCTATTCTGTACTGTTCATATTCAATTCAATTCAATTCAAT
>KN520611.1:2201-26644 GCA_000787155.1 Scartelaos histophorus | reverse complement strand
CCGATACAAGTGCAGAAAATGATTGCTAATTTTCGCCTTTCTTTTCCTCCATCTAACTTTAAAACTATAGGAATTGCGTAATTATAACATTATAATGTCACGTAAACATAACCTGATCTGATTTCAGATGTATCCTGGCTACAGATATGTCCAGACACAATGAGATCCTCAACAAGTTCAAGTCTCTGCTTCCAACGTTTGACTTCAGCAACAAGGATCACCGAGATGTGGTAAGAACAAAGGAAACATGGGAATGTGAAGAACTTGCATAAAGGTTAGGCAGAGGTGCATAAAAGAGCCTAAATTTGGACTTAAGTAAGAATAACATTACCTTAAAAGAACTGCGCTCTTAAAGTTAAAAGGTATAATAATCACAACTGAATTTTTATGAGCTTTAAACAATGTTATAATGTTGCTGCATCCTTAAAAACATACCTGGAGTTGTATTTTGTTTCATTCACACATGTTTGAGTAACTGCAGATATGTTTTTGATGAGGAAACAACATTATAACACCGAAAATAACATCATATGGGCCCTTTTAACCATTTTAACTTATCTGACGTCAACGAACTTATACTACAATCAACAAAATATTTTCTAGTCACTATGTCTCCACTAGAGGTCACTATATCACAAACATTTAGACCATAGTACAACAGGACCAGAGATTAGTTTTTTGTAATCACTCAAACAATGCAGTACAAGGGATTAAGATTAAGATTTTTCAATGCCTACATCATCTTTATGCACAAGATTAAGATTAAGGTTAAGGTTAAGGTTAAGATTAAGATTAAGATTAAGATTCTTTCAATGCCTATAACATCTTTATGCATACAGGTTGGTGGTTAGAGTTAGTTTTATTGATTGATTTTTTTCATTTATACTTCGTGTGTGCAGTTAATGATGATCCTGATCAAAGTGAGTGACATCTCCAACGAGGCGAGGCCCATGGAGGTCGCTGAGCCCTGGCTGGACTGTCTGCTCCAGGAGTTCTACAACCAGGTCACTATTATTATTATTCCTGTTAAAGTATTATGTTGTTTAAAGCTGACAAATTGCGTAAAAAACACCGATTATGAGGTTTTAATAATGATAATAATGTTATAATCCAATTGAATTACATAATCCTGGCGTTTTATGTCATAATTTTGTCTGTAAATAAATTCCCATTCCTAATATGGACCTGGCTCATATTCGCTCTTATAACTGCTCGCCCAAATATAGTCTAAGACATTAGTTAAAGTTAGGACTTGGCTGTTTAATTTAATTGAGATTCAGTGTTGTGTAATACCGCTCCCTACTTACTGCTCTGAACAGGGAGTGACTTAGCACGGAGAGTAAAGAAAGGGGTGATTCAGGCTTCAAAAATGAACGGTATAAAACATTTTAATATGTTGTTTTCTGTAAGTATAGTATTTTTAAAACAATGAAAGGTAAAGGTGATTGAAATATGTTAAGTGTTAGCACCCCATAGAAGATTAATACTATATACATGGGAAAAAATGGTCCTACATTACATAAAATTGACTTTCGTGAGCTATAAGCCATGTTAGAAAGGTGTTACTTCCTCAAAAACATACCAAAAACATTCACACATGTTCAAGTAGCCCTTTATTATAAGTCTGTCTACATCTCCAAAGCTCAAAATGCTCTGTTCCACCTTGTGATGTCATGACACAGTAGTTTTCAAGTAAACTTTCAAGCCACCTTTTTACCTTTTGTTCAGTAGAGATTGGCAACTCCAGTGTTGAAATCATCTAAATTATTCTGGTGAAGGTGTGTGGAGTTTAAAAACGCAGTATTGACATCACAAGGTGGAAGGTGGAGTCTTTTCTGTCTTTTCTGAGAGATGAATTCTGCCAAAATATGCCCGATTTGCAGCCATTTTGAAAACTCATGTGTGTGCAGAGTGACGTGGAGAAGCTGGAGGGCCTTCCTGTCACCCCCTTTATGGACCGAGACAAAGTGACCAAGCCTTCGTCCCAAACCGGTTTCATCCGATTTGTCCTCCTCCCTCTGTTCATCGAGCTGGCTAATCTTTTCCCCTGTCTTGAGGTAAATAATTTAAGAATCATAATCTATGTTTAAAAGAACAAAGATCAAACTGTGTTCTTTTTGGACCAGGTACAATTACATATCCACCCTTAAATGATTAATCTGCCATTCTTAAAGGTGCAATGGAGATGTTATTGCTTTGTCTAGAATATATGAATATGATATTAAACCTTTCTATCATTATGAAGACCAAACTACACAAGTTAATGTCTGGTTTTCTAGATATTTTTGAGCAGTAAAGCCACTTTTAATTGAATAAATGTAAGGCAGAGCTGTTTAATGTCATACAGGCAGAGGCAGAGTAATGACATATCCATAGAAACAAGCAGGTGACGGAACCCCAACCGAAATGTTACATAGCGCATCTTTAAATAACACATATTATTACAAATTTTTTTTTTTTTTTAACTTTTTAACATGTCAAAAGTATGTTTTGTTCATGCTGGTTTCATGAATCCAAAGTCTTCTCAAAAATGCACTCAAAAGCACTCAAAAATGCACTGTTCACATTTTGCCTGTTTAGTTGTGTCATAGTTAAAACTCCAGACTTCTACACAGTTTTGTTTCTACCGTCCAACTGTATATAACAATGAGGATAAGGACTTTTTTTTTCTTTTGGTTTTGTCTCTTTTTTTGCAAGCTGTCAATTACAAACAAATAGAGCACTGCATTACAAGGTCATAAACATCATCTATGACATATGAATGAGATAGGGCTATGAAATGCACCTTTACTTGTGCAAGTAAATCAACGTTGGACATAAGGAAACATGCACTTCAACTTGGTAAATACTTTAGTTTTTGTAAAAAGTTTAAGGTAATTGCTCTGGTATGCAATATTTGGTTTAGTTTTGAGCAATTTGTGTTTAAAATGCCTAAAAAAGTAAAAGTAAGAAATTCTTTATATGATTCCTATAGTTTAACATTGAGCTGAAGGACAGGGCAGAATTCTTTGGTAGGATTTGCTGTTTAAGTGTCAAGATTAAATGACAGATCCGTTATGATTATGGTTAATATAGCTGTAATTTTGTGAAACATGAGGTTTGTGGAGCCAATTCCTATTAAATAATAATTGGGTTCATAATTTGTGGACAATAAAACAACAACTAAAAATCCCGCTCTGCACGATTCTGCTGTTTTTATTTCACTATATTGTCTGTAAATAAATCCTAATATGAAACTATCTCCAAATTCGCCCCTCTAACTGCAAGCCTCGATGAGCTTCATTTGACTGGAGCTGACAATAACTTTGGTTTTCCATTTCTGTCCATTTCACAATCCATTATCCTTTAGTTTAAATGCAACTATGTGAGAAAACTTTGTGGAGTTTTCTGGGATTTTGTACCTCGTAGACTTAGACTTAGACAGTACCTTTTATTATATTACAAAAAAAAGAGTAACTAGCAATAAAAACAGTATACGTATAAAGGTATATGTACAAATAAAGTAAAAAAAAAAGCAGAAATATAGTAATATGAATAGACTACAGCTTAATTATATAGAATAAATCACACCATTCACACTGGTATATATATATGTGAATGATGCTTAATGTTTCTTATCTTTTTTTACAGCACCACATCATAGACCCGGTGCGTAAAGCTCTAGATTACTACACGGAGATGGAGAAGGCTCTGGACCGTGCCAAGAGCAGCTTGAACTCAGCCGATCCCCAGACCACACCAGGACCAGAGACCCCCAAAACCGAGGCCAAGTGACGGGGAGCGGTCTACGGTTTAAAGGACCCATGTTACGATATTACGTCTGATCTATGTTATAATGTTCTGTCCTAATCAAAAACAGACCTGGAGTTTTGTCTTGTTTCATTCACACATGTTTAACACTCAAACCCTGCAAAAAAAAAGTGTGTGTTCTTCTCTCAAATGTCATGTGGTCATACAGAAAGGGCTCCACTGGGTTTTTAAACTCCATAAAGTGTTACTCAAGCCTGTGTGAATGAAACAAAACACAACTCCAGGTTTGGTTTTGAAAAGGTAACAGCATTATAACATGACTAAAAGATCACAAGAATCAGATCTGTGTAATTTTGTGACCTTTAAAATGTGTATTTATTCTGAACATGATTGATTTGATGCACTGTCGCTGAATGTTTGCACATTTGTGTTTTTGAAAATGTTTTAAAACTGATATAGCGTTGTTAATCGCAAGGAACATGAATTGATGTTTAAAGTTTATTCCATTTGTTTAATGTCACACCTGAGATGTTCCACAGTGTGACATGAAACATAAATGTGGTTTATTTAATTCAGGCTGTTTTTGTTTTATTCCATTTGTTTAATGTCACACCTGAAATGAAACATATCTGTGGTTTATTTAATTCAGGCTGTTTTCGTTGTTCAAAAATACCTTCTGACAAAGTTTTGAAGGGTCCATATTACACTATTTTCCCATCCATGCTATAATGTTGTTTCCTCATAACAAACATACCTGGAGTTTTGTTTTGTTTCATTCACACATTTAATTTACGTTTAATTGACAAACCCTGCATATTTTGTTTCTTCTCTCAAACAGAAAACACTCTGTTCCACCTTGTGATGTCATATGATAATACAAGAAGATCTCCACTGTGTTTTTAAACCAAAATAATTAGATAATTTCGGTCCGTAATTGTCAGGCTCTACTGAACTAAAGGTAAAATGTAGCTGTTAACTTGAAAACTACCTCTGCGTGACATCATAAGGTGGAAAAGGGCATTTTGATGTCATAGATGTCAATTCTGCATTCCTTCCACATTGATCTGTCTGAAATGGACAAAGAAAATTGATTTTTTTTTTCTTTTCACAAACAATGAGTCTTTCAATGAAATCGATATTTAGCCAAACATTAAACTCTCTTCTCTTTTCATTGACTTCTCATGGACTATGGAGTCTACGGATTAAAGAGACTAACTTTTGGTTGACCACCTGTCCTTGTTTTGGTTATCCTGCTTTTTTTTATCATTTACATTGGAGATTGGTAAATTTCATTCAAGTAAGTTGCATGAAACTGAGGTAAGAAGAATTCACTTTTTCCTGTCTTAAATTAATTTTAAAATCTTTGAGAGACCAATTTGTCTTTGAATGAAAAAGAAATTCATTGTAGGACTAAATTTAAAAATGGAAGTATTTTTTAAAGGTATAGTATGTAAATGGGAGTAAATGGAGAGTTAAAACCACACTTTGAAATATTCTTCATGGAGATAGAGCAGTTTTATAACATGCTGCGGAAGTTTATCCAAAAGAACAACAATTTAATGGTAATAAACAGGGAGGCTGTCAGGTTTGTGGAGATGCAAGGTCGCTCATAGGAAAGAAGCATGTTTCTCTGTTTTTCCAATGCTATAAACAACCAGTTTGAAACAACTGGTTGATTATTATTATTACTTTTGGCTTTAAGTAATAATAATTTAAAAAAAACTCTGTGAATAATGTAGTTTGCATTCCAAATTGGACACTGTGAAGAAAAAAGTGTTTCTTCAAAATAACATTACTCAAGTAGAAGTTCTAAGTACTTAAGTAAGAGTAAAAACAAAAGTATTTGACAAAAGTACTGCACAAGTATAAGTAACTTCAGGAGTAGCTGTCGGGACTAATGATCTGATTCATAATTTGAAGTTTAATTTGAAGAATCCACAGAAATTATCCTTTCTTATATCTTTTCATCTGATAATCTCTATCATAGAATCATATACATAAAATTGGAAAAGGAACCAAAACTTTTACTCAAGTTCTGCTACTTCAATAAAAAGATTGCTCATGTAGGAATATACAGCTACTGTGAAAAGTACAAATTCTTTAAAAACCTGCTCAAGTAAATGGATAACCTACATTCACACTTTAAAAGCATAAATATTTCTTACTTTTTTGCCAAACAAGTCTGTCAAAAAGCAAACCAATGGTAGCATTTCCAAGTAATTCTCATAAATCTGGTCAGTGAAGTGATTTGTCCAGCAGGGGGCGCAAATGCTCGTATACTACTGTAGAAAGAAGCAGGAGCTAAACAACGAGCCACACAAAGACAAAACGGAGATTTAAAGAAGAATCTTAAATGCTCACACACTTTCCAGGCAAGTTCTTTATTTTCTGTAGCCTATATTATTTTGTTGATTTTCTCAATTGTTTGGCAGAATTTGGAGAATAGTTTTGGACCAGATTACGAGTTAAATTAGCTATTTCATTATTAGCCTATATTATTAGCTAACTTTTCATGAAACTAAATATTTCTTTTACTCAGGGATTCTTGATGGACGGTTTTTGTAACTTTACACTATATGTTTATTATTCTACTAATTATTCCACCTTTTTTCACTTTCTAGCTTCACAATTATGTCTTTTTATTGTATTTTATTGTTTAAAGGTGCATTGTGTAACTTTTCCGGTTGAGGGTCCATCAAATGCTGTGGAAATGTTATTGCTTTGTCTGGAATGTTTCACAGTATGTTATTAAACCTTTCTATCTTCATGGAGACCAAACCTATTAAAGTAACCAAAGTTACAGGTCAGATCTGTGGAGAGGCGACCCCGCTCACAGTCAAAATCCCTGTTTTTCTAGGCATTTTTGAGCTGTAAAACCACCTGTAATTGAATAAATGTAAAGTAGATGTTTAATGTCATACTGTGGAACATTCCAGAGCAATGACATTTCCCTAGAAACAAGCAGGTGACAGACCCCAACCTAAAAGTTACACGGTGCAAGTTTAATTGTGTTTAATTTCTGTCTCCTGAAAATGCTTGGTTAAAAAACTCAACCTGTCTAAAATAATAACACAATGTTGTTTTCTGACAGTTTTTAAACTCGCCTCTGATTTCATTCATGTGTCTGAGAGGTTTTCATTTTACAAATTTTCCTTGATTTTTAGAAGTTAATCCCAGTTTTAACAACAATTTCATTCAAAACATCTCGTGCCTTTAACAGTAGCACATTATGAATTCAGCAGTAAAATGTTAATTTAAATAGTCCATTTTGTAGTTTGTATTTTTACAGGTTGAGCACTCAGTTCATCTCAGATTCAGCCTAAAGGAGAGAGAAGGAGGTGTATACAGGTCAGACATAACACTTATATTACCCTAACCCTAATGTAACATTTACATTCACATTTGTGACTGAACAAAGTCTGTGGACTCTACAGTCTGCTCCACTGTGAGAGGCAAGGACACACACAGGCCACATATGAACAGTGCAAATCTGTCTCCTCTGTGACAAATTAATCTTGTCAGCCCAAATGAAGTGCATGTACGGAACATTCAGACCCAGAATAAAAAAACTAAGTTCATTTATTTAAGCAGGTACAGCTAGTAACAGTTGAAGTCTAACTTAAGTTTTGTCCTGTAGAGGTTTAGCAGCAGATTAAGCATTTATTTAGTAACATTAATTTTATCTGGCATAACACTAGCTAAAAAACGGAGAGAACTACACAGACCATGATCCTTTGGTGTTGTCGGTGCAGACTACATGAAGAAAGAACTTATGAAGCACTTTTAAATCTTAGTTCTTCATATTATAACAGTACCAAAGGATTTTAAAAGGGTTTTTGTTTGCCTCCACAAAATATTGAAATAAATATTAAACAGTGAAATGACATCATTACATCCCTAGTATTTCCTGCTATCATTAGCTTCATTGTTCACATTTTGTTTTCAGTCTGATAAGGCAACAGGGGCTTCCATTGTCATAAGGAATTTCTCCAGTTTAAGAAACAATTGAGTTAAAATGGAGTTTCCCTGAAAAATGCATCTTCTCCAGACAAATGACACACAAACTCATGATCTTAACTTTAGTTTGATAAAAAGAAATTATCATTATTAGTTACATAGTGTTACGGCCCGCCAGTCCTTCTCTGTTCTGGCGCTGCGCCTCTGTTCCCTGTCCAGGTGCTGAAGTCTCCGCCCAAATTGGAGTACGTATAAAAGGAGGAGAAACGGAACCAGTGGATCTCTCGCTCCTCCCCGCAATCACGCAGAGCCAAGACCAGTCGAGCCACGCCACATCGCTTGCTCAAGACCAGTCGAGCCACGCCACGCATCGCTTGCTGATATTTTTGTTCCAACCCCTTGTAAATAAACGTCCTTTGTGGACATAAGTCGTTGCCTTGTGTGAATCCCACTTCTTTTTTCGTTTCGATCCAAGAGCCAGGTCGTAACACATAGTGCACTTTGTAACTTTTTGGTTGGGAGTCCGTCACCTGCTTTTTTCTATGAATATGTCATTGCTCTGCTTCGAGTGTTCCACAGTATGGCATTAAACAGCTGTACCTTACATTTACTCAACTACAGGTGGTTTTATAGCTCAAAAATACCTAGAAAAACAGGGATTTTGACTCTGTGCAAGGTTGCCTCTCCACAGATCTGAAGAACCATGAAGACAGAATGGTTTAATACCATAGTGTGAAAGATTCCAGATCAAGCAATAACTTCTCCATGCAGAAAAACATTTGACGGACCCTCCACCAGAAAAGTTACACAGTGCACCTTTAACGTTGGTCTTTGTTGTGACTAATAAGATGCTGTAAATGCAGATAAAACTCCGCACACTTAACCCAGATGTGTCCTGAAGGCCGTTGACCGCTGTGCCTCTTTCTAATCTTGTTCGTACTCTCACATTTCACCATCGCAATTAAGCACTGTATGTATTTTCTGTTTGTTGGGTAGATCCTTCTCCATCCTTCACCTTCAGCTGTTCACAAGTTGTATCTTCCTGTTTATAATTGATATGAATTTACTCCTTATTTAACCCTCGTGTTGTCCTCTTCTGAGCTTTAAATCATGTTATAATATCGCTTACATCCTCAAAAACTTACCCGACATTGTGTTTTGTTTCATTCACACATGTTTGAATAATCCTTAACAGCTACTTTTTACCTTTTGTCCAGTAGAGATCGGCGATTCCAGGGCTGAAATTAACCACCTGATTCTAGTTGTGGTGTTAAGGAGTTTAAAAACACAGTGGAGCACTTCCTGTATTGCCGCATAACATCACAAGGTGGAACAACGTTTTCAGTTTGAGAGAAATTCTAACCTAAATATGCAGGATTTGTGTTCTAAATGTGTCCACATACAGAACTCTGGGTATGTTTTCGATAGGGAAACAACATTATACCAAATACAAAAAACATAATTGGCGCTATACCCGATTTTTAATGTCTCAAATTATGCCATAGGTTGGATCCGTTAGAGTGAAGCACATCCTGTCCAATTTCTCTTTATATTCTTTTTATTACTGTAAAATATACAAATTAAAAATGCCTTATTGCTGAGAGTGAGATCGGCTTAGTTTAGTGCTACTCTACTGTGGAACATTACAGATAAAGATATATTCTGACATCTCGCTGGGGGTGTTTTACATGCATGTGTATTGGCAGAATGTTTTAAGATCTTCAGTAAACTCAAGACCAAGTACGGAATAGATTTAAACAGCACATTTTGCAGGAGCTTGTGATCAACGCGAGCGTCAAACTCAGATTAACAGAGGGGCAAAATTAAAAACCGGGACCAAGTCAAGGGCAAAACTAAATGAAAAATGAAAAATTCCACACACACATAATACATATTTGATAAAGATCTTATTATATTGACCTTATTTTGGCCCACAATACAGTAATTATGGCATTACTGGTGGCATTACTGGTTTAGGCGTTTGATTTTCTAAATAAGGTGAGAGCGACTTACTGAAAAATGCTGGCTAATGCTTGCTTGTTTGTGACTAATTTTGTTTTAGAGGAACTTGTTTAACTGCACAAATCAGCTCATCTATCGTAGCTCTCTGATTCTCTGATTATGTTAAAATAAAAAATCATCAAAGTCATTTAGTATCATACCTCCAAGGAATATTGATGACATCTGCTGTATCAATATCCTGCAAGATAGTCGAAAAAAGTTGAATGAAAATGCAGCTATTATGAGACATTCTGGGTCAACCTTGGTCAGTAATTGTCCTTTTAGTGTACGGGTTAAAGGTGCTCGACAATAAGTCTTATCTATCACCGTGGAGATCGGCAGTTCCAGGGCTGTAGTCATCCACGTGATTCTAGAGAAGAACACAAAAAACACGACAAAACACCTGAAACTTTTACTTCTTCTCCTGTAGTTACTATTTTATATATGTAATTTATTATAAAATTTGCATTATTAATAAAGCTGCACTATGTAACTTTTTTGGGGGGGTTTGTCAGTGGATATATCATTGTTCTGCTCTGAATGTTCCACAGTATGACATTAAACAGCTCTACTTTACTGTACATTTATTCGATTACAGGCGTTTACAGCTCAAATACCTAGAAAAACAAACATTCTGGCTGGGAGCGGGGTCGCCTCTCCACAGATCTGACCTGTAACTTGGTCTGGTTTGGTTTCGACGAAGATAGAAACGTTTAAAACCGCACAGTAGTGAAGCATTCCAGACAAACCGCGAACATCTTCATCTTCAGAAAGGCGTCGGACGGACCCTCCGCCAGAAAAGTTACACAATGTGCCTTTAGAGACGACACAGAGCAACGTCCCCGGGGTCATTCAACTCATTTTACTCCTTCCAATGCAAAAGTCCTGTTATCAATATCCTTTATCATCAATAGAAGTGGTCCACCCCTAGTTCAGGTCAAATAGCTGGTATATTCTTATCAGCCTAATGCAGTGTTAGATAATATAAAGGCAGAGGTTAGCTGGAGAGGAGATAGAGCATTCTTTTTTCCTTCAGCTAGATTTGAAAAACACAGGAAAGGTCTCGAGAAGAAGGTAGTGAAAATGTTTAGACTCGAATCATTCTCAAAAATTTCAGTTTAAAATGCTAAATTGTTGATTTGGTCTACGCAGGTCATAAAAGAGGAGAAACTGGAAGGATGAAGAAGCGTTTTAGTCTGACCACCCAAGATGACGGTAAAAAGTTGCAAATTATGTAATCTGTTTAAAAAAAGTTGTATTTTAAGAAACATTAATTTGCATATGTAAGTAGTTAATTTTTTGGAGTTAATGCTAGTTGTCGTTAGCTTTACCGTCACTCTCTGATCTCGTATAAAGTGCGAAGAAATCAATTCAAATGACTAAATGAAGAACATTTTACTTTATTTGAGAAACTTCAAATTGACAAGTAAAATTATCTACCAATGTAATAAGGATTTTTCTCATTTCAAGCCACATTAGAAGTGTATTTAAGCTGTGTTTTCTTATTTTAACTACAAAAGTTTTGATCCATTGGTAGATATTTTTACTTGTCAAGGGAAATTTTCTCAAATTATGATACAACTTTCTTAATTCAAGTAATTTTGATTTGGCTAAAGTTTAATTTTTTTCAGTGTGAAGTGCTCAGAATGCAAAGCTGTTTCTTTTTTTCATGTTTAAGAGTAAAAATCAGTAAATAATCACTTACGCATAAGCAAAATAATGTCCAGTTCTGTGCAATGTCCCCAAACATAAAATATTCCTACAATTTACAATTACATTTTTGTAAGTACTTACAAAAATAAGTACTGCAAGAAACATTTTGAAGAAAAAAGTACCACGTTTTAAATGCAACTTTTACTATTAAGGCTGCTGTAACCTACTTCTACTTGTTCTACTCCCACTACTGCTACTCCTACTACTACAATACTACCACCACTAATACTACTACCTACTACTACAACACTACTACTACTATAACAACTACTACAGCTATTACCGCTACTGCTACTGCCACGACTGCCACTACTACTACCACTACCACTACCACTACCACTACCACTACTACTACTACTACTACTACTACTACTACTACTACCACTACTACTACTACTACCACTACTACCACCACCACCACCACCACCACCGTTATTACTACTACTACCACCACCACCACTGTTATTACGACTACTGCTACTGCTACTGCCATGACTGCCGCTACTACAACTACTACAGCTATCACTGCTACTGCTATTGCCATGACTGCCGCTACTACAACTACTACTTCTACCACTACTACTACTTCTATTACTGTTACTACTACTTACTGTTACTACTGCTACTGTGATGACTACTACTACTACTACTGCCACTACCACCACTACTACTGCTACTACTACTATTGTAATTATGGATTACACTGATAGCTTGTGTCTTTCCTTTTACAGTGGACAACAACAGTGGGTAAGTCATTTATTAAGTGCATTATATTGTAGTTGATAATATTTAACGCCTGCTGTTATCTGCAATCAAATACTGTACATGCCCGGACGCTCGAAAAAAGTCTTTGTTGTGATTACATTTACTGCAATGTCATCTCTCATTGGGCACCACAGTTTTCATACAGAAGTTAGAAGACTATTATTATTTTTAATTGTTTTAGTTGAATATTGCGATTTAAAGGTGCATTGCGTAACTATTCTGGTTCTATTCTATATCTGCTTGTTTCTGTGGATATGTCATTGCTCTCCCAGGATTGTCCCACAGTACATTAAACAGCTTTACTTTACATTTATTCAATTACAGGTGATTTGACAGCTCAAAAATACCTAAAAAAACAAAAAAACAAACAGGCATTCTGACTGTGAGCGGGGACGCCTCTCCACAGATCTGACCTGTAACTTGGTCTGGTTTGGTCTTCATGAAGATAGAAAGGTTAAATACCACTACTACTGTGAAAAATTCCACAGATGAACGCATCTGACCAGAAAAGTTACACAATCCACCTTTAAAATATGCAAATTATAACAAAACTATCCCCAGGTCTTTGATTATAACTATACAGCAGACACAAGCGCAATGTGTTTTTTAATGCATTATATGTTATATTTAGGTAGATCTATGCTTAAATTCCATATATTTGGTTTGACTAAACATAAAAAATAATGACATGGATAAAAATAGAGTCAACATTTATTTTTTTCAATGCAGACATAATTTTTTTAAACATTCTTATCTATCTCTATCTCTTGTATACAGAAATGAAGACAAGAAAGGCAATCTCAGCGTTGGATTTTTTCAGCTAGTTAGTAAAATTATTCTTATTTTGAATCTACTTGAATATCTGTCTTTGTAATATTTAGTGTGAAGTATAGTGTAAGTATATTGTAATAATTCCTTGACGTTTAAAGAGGGGGTATTATGCTAAATCGATTATTTTGGAGCTTTCTGAATATTGTGGACAATCAGCAGTGCATTAAACTTGAGGTGAGAGGCTGTATATGGTCTGTAGAGCTAAGGACAGTTATATCTGTGCCATATTATAACGTTTTTCCCTCATTAAAAAGGTGAGGTGAGATTTTCGATGTCATCCATGTATGTTTGAGTAATCTAGAGATCTCTTCGGGCCCTGTTCAAACCCTCCTTAAGGTTAGCAAGGTCATCTATTCTCCCACTTGACAATTCTCCATAAATATAAAAAAGCACGATACCAAACAATACACAATAACATGACAAACCTGATGTGTTGTGCAGTAGCTCCATTAGTCTGAAGGGGGAGTGACTTAGCATGTTGAGCTGAGGGAGGGTGCAGCTTATAAAACATGTTAATGCGTAGTTTTTTTGCCAAATGTAGCATATTCAAAACAATAAAAGGTAACCTGGTGATCTAAATGTGTTATGGGTTAGCGGTGAATACGCCATAGAAGTATAATACCCCCTCTTTAAAGTTGCACCATGTAAAATATATGGTGATGACCTTTTTCTGTGTATATATGTTATACTTTATGCAACTTTAGGGTTGGGGGTCCATCACCTGCTTGTTTCTATGACATTGCTCTGCCAGGAATGTTCCACAGTACGACATTAAACAGCTCTACCTTACATTTAGTGAATTACAGGTGGTGTATAGCTCAAAAATACCTAGAAAAACCGGCATTCTGACTGTGAGCGGGGTCGCCTCTCCACAGATCTGACCTGTAACTTGGTCTGTTTGTTCTCCGTTATGATAGAATAGATAGATAGGTTTAATGCCACACTATGAAACATTCCAGACAAAGCATTTGATGGACCCTCCCACAAAAAAGTTACAACGCACCTTTAACATTATGAGCATAGACTGTATATATGAATTATACTCCTTTTATACGGTCTATGATTATGAACTTAGTCTAAAACTCTCCTTCATTTCTATCTTTTACTATCCATAACTTTCTTTTTGTATTTGTAGTTTCGCTTTGCCACGGGTAAAGACATCGCCATGATGGCAGTTGGCGCTGTGTGTGCCCTGGTCCATGGAGCAGCGCCCCCTCTCACGCTGCTGTTGTACGGGAGGATGACAAATACTTTTGTGTCCTACGAAATGGGGCTACAGGAACTAAAAAACCCAAACAAAACATGCATAAACAACACCATACACTGGACAAATGGGACAATATACATCAATGCAGAGAACAGTACTGTGTCTTGTGGGTGAGTAATTCAAGGGCTCATATTAAGCTATTTTCTTTGCTATAATATTGCTTTCTCATCACCTCAAAAAACACTGGGTACAGGGCCTTTAAGTAACACCACTGAGTAGGCCTACTTTGTCCCCCATTACTTTTTCATATTTTTTTTTTATACAGGGCGGACATTGAAGCTGAGCTGAGGTTATTTGCATATTACTACGTGGGAAGTGGAGCTGCTGTCCTGGTTCTCAGTTATATTCAGGTAAGTTCTCTTGGATTGTTAAAGGAGGACTCTGTAACCTGGTTCTGGTGGCGGGCACACATCCTGTTTGTTTTCATGGAAATTTTTTGGGATATCTTTACTGCTACAAATTTCCTTGAAAGTCAAACAGATATCTTTGTTGTGTCATTGGATGGATGGATGGAAGTTCGATTTACTTGTTCGCTTATTGTGTCTTATAATCCGATGTGCCTTATGTGTGGACAATGACACAACTGACATATTATTTGATACTGCGCCTTATAATCCAGTGCGCTTTATAGCCCGAAAAATACGGTACATTAGTCACCATACTTTGCATATCCACCACTGATGCACCATTAAAGGGTCCATATTGCACTATTTTCTAATTTATGTTACAATCCTCATCACAAACATACCTGAAGTTGTGTTTTGTTTCATTCACACTTGTTTAACTAACACACAAACTCGGCGTATTTAGACTGAAAACACTGTTCCACCTTGTGATGTCATGTGGTGACATGACATCCAGGAAGTGCTACAATCTCACTACAATCTTTTGGATAATTTCAGCCAATCTCTGCTGAACTAAAGGTTAACATGATTCTTTTATACCTAAAGATTCTCTTCTGGGTGTCAGCAGCTGCCAGGCAAATTCTGCAAATCCGTAAAAGATATTTCCGCAAAGTGATGAGAATGGAGATTGGATGGTTTGATTGTAACTCAGTTGGGGAACTCAACACAAGAATATCAGAGTAAGTTACACATTTTATTTTTATTTGGAATTTGTTTTACCTCTTGACTCTGGACATGAAACTATCTTATCCCCAGTGATATCAACAAGATCAACAATGCCATCGCAGACCAGGTTTCTGTCTTTATTGAGAGGATTGCTGGGTTCATCTTTGGGTTCACGGTGGGCTTTATTGGAGGGTGGAAGCTGACCTTGGTTGTGATCGCAGTCAGCCCTCTCATTGGTTTAGGAGCTGCACTAATGGCCATGGTAAGAAAGGAAAGCGCATATAGTTACTATGTTCCTATGAAAAAGGAATTGAGAAGCAGATTGGTGATAGTTGTCAGTGGTGGAATGTAAAAAAGTAGATCTGTGCTTAAGGGTGCATGATGTTACTTTTTGGTTGGGGTTTGTCCCTTACTTGTTTCTGTGGATATGTCTGGAATGTTCCATCATGTGACATTAAACACTTCTACCTTACGTTTATTCAATTACAGGTGGATTTATAGCTCAAAAATATCTAGTAAAATAAGTATTCAGACTGTGAGCGGGGTTGCCTCTCCACAAATCTGATCTGTAACTTGGTTTAGTCTTCATGATGATAGAAAAGATCACATCTACATGGAGACAAACATCTGACGGCCTCTCCATCTGAAAAGCTACACATTGCACCGTTAAGTACAAATTTTGGGTATCTGTGGTTAACTTAAGTAGATTTTAAAGTGGATATTTTTACTTCACTACATTCGAGAGAAGCTATCTATACTTTCTCCTTCACTTTATTTTTGAACAGGACCGAAAACTAAAAGTATTTTTTATTGTTGTTTGAGACCTGCTGAAAAGGCTGAAAAGACAAATATATTCTCCTCATCACTATCAATAATAAGAGTACAGGGAATTTAAGTGTAGAAGAATGAAAGCTATACTGAAAAACAAGGACCTTCTTTGTTGGTATTGCTTGAATACTTCCTATCTCCAGGCCATATCGAAGTTAACTGGTTGGGAGCTGTTGGCCTACGCCAAAGCAGGAGCTGTGGCTGATGAAGTTCTGTCTGCTATCAGGACTGTGGCAGCGTTTGGTGGAGAACAGAAAGAAACAGATAGGTATGAATTAATTTTCAATATTTGATTTACAAAATTGATTCATGCGAGCTTTAAGTCAAGCAAGAATGTTGTTACCTCATTAAAAACATACCTTGAGTTGTTTTGTTTCATTCACTCCACCTTGTGAAGTCATGAAGAGGTAGTTTTCTTATGAACAACTACCTCTTACCTTTGGTTCAGTAGTTCAGGGCTGAGATTATTCAAATGATTCTGGAGAAGGGATATGATATAACATAGATCAGAAAATAGCATCATTCGGGCCCATTCTTAACTGTACATTTATTTTATTTTTTTCATATCAAGATATGATCGGAACCTGGCGGAGGCCCAGACTTGGGGAGTGAAAAAGGGAACTATAGTTGGCATCTTTCAGGGCTATCTGTGGTTCATCATTTTCCTGTGTTATGCTCTGGCCTTTTGGTACGGCTCCAAGCTTGTCCTAGAAACTAATGAGATGTCCCCTGGTACCCTCATTCAGGTAGGAGGACATGCCAGCTGTTTTTTTTTTTCTCCTCTTTTTTTAGCTTTCTCTCCTGATATAATGTTGTTCTCACCAAAACACACCTGCATGTTTGTCTAAACTAGCGATCTCTCCTGGGCCCTATTGGAACTCCCTTTATTGTTAACTGCAAGATTATGTACAAAGCTCCGCCCACAAGCCTACATCACCCATGCTCCCATGCAACAGTTCTCCATAAATACAAAAACATGATACAAAATTGTACACAACAACTTGACAAACCTGATGCAGTGTACAGTAGTTTCTTTAGTGGGATGCACAGTGATTGTATTGTGATAGTGCTCTGAAGGGGGAGTGACTTAGAGCAGAGAGCAAAGGAAGGGATGACTGAAAAATGTATAAAACATGTTAATGCGTTGACTTTGGTCAATATAGCATTTTCAAAACAAGAAAAAAGTACAATTCCCCCTTTTTAAATAGATACTGTACATTGCGTAGTACTTGAATTAATCAAACATAAACATACTAAGGCTTATGCACAGCAGCAATACAAACATTTTAAGATAATTAGAGTTACAGTTAACAGCAATTACAGAGAGAGGAGCGATGTTTTTTTTTTGTTTGTTTTTTTATGAATTGGAGTCACTTCTTGTATGTCTTTTTATATATAGCAGTGTTTCCCATAGGTGTATACAAAGACCATGGTGGCACAAGCAGCCCATATTTTATGTAATACAATATTTTGGTGTATAAATGTGACTTGACTCTGAACAATAAAGCAGTGACTATAGATTAAGAATGGTTATTTCTACTGAATACATTTATAATTTGTTTTACCAGTTTTGTTCAGATAATTTTAACACTATGGGGATGAAAATTAGACTAAATAGTCTCCTCTATAAATGTGTCAACTCCATCTGATGTAGTCTCTCAATGATAAGTCTAGTTCACTTATATTACTGTCACTTTTTACAGGTTTTCTTTGGTGTTATGACAGGAGCGATAAGTCTGGGACAAGCATCTCCTTGTCTTGAGGCTTTTGCTTCCGGTCGGGCAGCTGCCAAAATCATCTTTGACACAATAGACAAGGTAAAGTGAAAGAAATCTCTACTATATCAATTAAGACTGCACCATGTGAGAAAAACATGCAGTATTCCTTGTGTGTTTTGGATTGCATTACATATTGCTTATAATGTTGTTTCCTCATCACAAACAAACATGGAGTGGTGTTTTGTTTCATTCACAAACACAAATCCTGCATATTCAGATCTTCTCCTAAACAGAAACAATTCTGTTGCACCTTGTGATCTCATCATGTGGTAATACAGGAAGTGCTCCATAACAACACCATACACCTTTGCTAGAATCATTTGCATGATTTCAGCTCTGGAATTGCCCATCTCTACTAAACAAAAAGAAAAAGGCAGCTGTTCACTTTATAATTACCGCATCAAGACATCACAATGTGGAATTTTGGCATGGTGTGGCATTTTGAGCTTTGCAGATGCAGACAGACTAATAATAAGGGATTACTCAAACTCAAATGTGTGAATGAAACAAAACACAGCACCAGGTAAGTTTTTGAGGAGGTCCCAACATTATAAAATGGCTTAAAGCTCACAAAAGTTTTTTTTTTTTGCATAATTTAGAACCATTAAGAATTTAATTTCAATGTTTTTACTTGTCAGGAGCCACTGATTGACTGTTTATCTGAAGACGGCCACAAGCTTGACAGGGTTAATGGAGATATTGAGTTCCAGGAAGTTACATTCTACTACCCATCTCGTCCAGATGTGAAGGTACATTTTTTATATTATATTTGCAAACATTTAAAAATGTTTTAAAAGTGCATTATGTAATGTTTCTGGTAGAGAGTGCATCACTTGCTTGTTTCTATATGTATGTCATTGCTTTGCCTGAAATGTTCCACAGTATGATATTAAACAGCTCTACCTTCTACATGTATTCAATTACAAGTGGTTTATAGCTCAAAAATACCTATAAAAACAAACATTCTGACTGTGAGTGGAATCACTTCTCCACAGATCTGACCTGTAACTTGGTCTCATTTTTTCTCTATGAAGATAGAAACTTTTAATGCCGTATTGTGAAACATTACAGACAGAGCAATAACATTTTCACTGATAAAAGCTTTTGATGGATCCTCCACCAGAAAAGTTAGACAATGCACTTTTAAATTCCAAAATACTAAAATTACTTTTAGATTTTGAATAATTTAAACATGGAAGTTAAGGCTGGAGAGACCACAGCTTTTGTCGGACCCAGTGGAATGGGGAAGAGCACAGCCATCCAGTTAATCCAAAGATTTTATGATCCACATGAAGGAATGGTAAATATAGATCATTATAAACAGTGGGTGGGATCTTCTGAAAGATCTATACACCACTATACTACGTGTATTTTTTTGGGGACAATATTTAAATCTTTAGGTAACTCTTGATGGACACGACATCCGCAGTCTGAACCTCCAGTGGCTGCGCTCGCTCATCGGGGTCGTGGAGCAGGAGCCGGTTCTGTTTAGCACCACCATCGCCGAAAATATCCGCTACGGTCGTCAAGGCGTTTCTATGGACGACATTATTGATGCTGCAAAAGAAGCCAATGCCTATAACTTTATCATGGACTTACCACAGGTGAGGGCTCATTACTTGTAACACTCAGTTGTAAGTATACATTTTACTAATCATTTGTTGTATCGTTTTTCAGAAATTTTACACTTTAGTTGGAGAAGGAGGGGGACAGATGAGCGGAGGGCAGAAACAGAGAATTGCCATTGCTCGAGCTCTGATCAGAAATCCTAAAATCCTCCTACTAGACATGGCTACTTCTGCTCTGGACAACGAGAGTGAGGCTGTGGTACAAGAAGCACTGGATAAAGTAAGTAGCCCAAATATTTAAAGGTCCTATATTACGCAAACTCTTGTGAACTTTAAGCCACGTTATAATGTTGTTACCTCTTTAAAAACTCACCTGGATTTGTGTTTTTGTTTCATTCACAACTTTATCATTAGTCTGTTTACATCTCCAAAGCTCAAGATGTTCTGTTCCAGTCTGTGATGTCTTAAATGGTATTTTAAATGGTAAATGGTCATATTTTTATACAGCACTTTTCCACCTTCAAGGCTCTTTACATCAAGGAACCACTCACCAATTCTTACATACACGTATATACCAGTGTAAACAGACAGAAGAGGTGAGGTGGGTTAAGTGTCTTGCCCAAGGACACACTGACACATCTGTGGGAGCTGGGAATTCGAACCATCAATGTTTGGACCAGTGGACAAATGTTACCAACTGTGATACTGCTGGTTTTCAAGTTAACAGCCTTTACCTTTTACCTTTTGTTCAGAAGAAGACAATTCTAGGACTGAAATTACCCATGTGATTCTAGTGAAGATGTGTGGAGTTTAAAAACACAGGGGAGGACTTCAGAGTGTTTCTCATTTCAGAGCTTAAATATGCAGGATTTGTGTGTTAAGCATGTGTGAACGAAACAAAACACAACTCTAGGTATGTTTGTGATGAGGAAACAACCTTATAACATTTGCTAATTGCGTCATTCAAATCCATATAATTTTTACAGCCCCACACTACTCTTATAGACATATCACTCAACATAATGTAAACTAGTAAATATAACTGCGCTGCGTAGTGTAACGTTTTGGTTGGGAGTCCATTGCTCTGACTAGAATGACATTAAACAGCATTATCTTACCTTTATTCAATTACAGGTGGTTTTGTAGCTCAAAATACAGAAAAACAGTGAAAAACATTGAATGTGGTTTTTTTTTGCAGGTTCGACAGGGCAGAACTACCATATCCATCGCTCACAGACTGTCCACTATCCGAAACGCAGACGTGATCATTGGGTTTGACCATGGCCAGGCGGTGGAGAGGGGCACTCACTCTGAACTGATAGAGAAGAAGGGAGTTTACTTTACACTGGTGACCCTACAGAACCAAAGTACAACCAGCAAAAGTAATGGTACGTCAGAGATGGATATTGTACTTTTCAGAGTAATTTTTCTATCAGCATAATTTGACTCCTATTTGAGTAATATTTTTATTAAGCAGCACTTGAGTAATTTCTTGGACCACTACTTTGTCCTTCTACTTGTGTAATATTAAAGTATTTTAAGGTAGCGTTATTCTTATATTACCACATGACATCATAAGGTGGAATAGAGTATTTAACATTTGAGAGAAGAACCCTAAATACATAAGGTTTGTGTGTTAAACGTGTTTGAATGAAACAAAACACAACTCCAGGTTTGTTTGTGATGAGGAAACATTAGAACATAGAACATAGAACAGAAAATGAAGTAATATGGGCCCTTAACAATTAATATGCCATAGTGTTATATCCCTTCTTTAACATTATTCTTTTAACATTTAAGTAACATTTTTGTCTGTCTTTGGTCAGAGTTAATTTGTTAGTTAATTAGCATTAGTCTCTGTTCCACCTTGGGATGTCATGAAGTGGTAATTTTCAAATTAACAGCAAACTGAAATTATCCAAATGAATGACCAAATGAAGTTGTGTGGAGTTTAAAATCACTCAACTCAGCCTAAATATACAGGGTTTGTGCGTTAAATATGTGTGAATGAAACAAAACACAACTCTAGGTGTATTTGTGATGTGGAAATAAAATAGAACAGCGTAATATGAGCCCTGAAGTGGATGAATGTCTATACTTAATTTGTGCATTAAAGCAACAGAAAATCAGTCACGTCCCTTAAATGTTATTCCACCATTTTGTTTTCTTTCTTTACATGGTTGTGTATTTAGTGAACTGGATATTGAGTGCTCAGCAGGGGTCAAAGGTTAACCCTATAGGCCTGTCTGATCCTCTGAGGACCACAGGAAGCGTTGGTATTAAGACTGTATTGATTTGTGATTTCAGACGGACTCACAGAATCTTCTGAAGTGGATTGTGATGAAAGGGGACGATCTCTCAGCCAACTTAGCCACAAGTCCAGCCTGAGGTAAAATGTGTTTGATAAAAAGTACTTATACACAGCAGTTATTGTTAAAGACCCCATATTACATACCTGGAGTTATATTTTGATTCATAACATGGCTTAAAGCTCACAAGAGTACTTTTTCTTTTCATTTTAGGGGTTCTGTCCGACTTCTTCGGTCTCAGAGCCACAGGTCATGTGATTACATCCCAGATGCAGTGTCAGGAACTCTTCAAATCGTTCCCAGCAAAGAGATTGAAGATGTCGAGGTAGGACCATCGTGCTCTAAGAGGTGAAGGGGGTGTGACTCGTGGGGCGGGTTTATTTATTGCTCAGTGAATATAGCATTTTCACAACAATAAAAGGTAACAGTGATCTAAATATATTACGTGTTCAAAGTCCTATATTACACAAAAATGTTTCTTGTGAGCTTTACGCCACGTTATAATATTGTTACCTCCTTAAAAACATACCTGGAGTTATGTTTTGTTTCATTCACATGTTTGAGTAATCTGGCATTATCAGACTCCACTTTGTGATGTCATGCAGTGGTAGTTTTCAAAGTAACAGCTACCTTTTGCATTTTGTTTAGTAGAAACTAGCAATTCCAGGGGTGGAATTAAAAACACACATTACCACATGAGTATTTTCCATTTGAGAGAAGAACTCAGCCTAAATTTGCAGGTTTTTAGGTGTTAAACAAAACACAACTCTGGATATGTTTGTGATGAAGAAGCAACATTATAACATAGATTTTCAAAAAATACTAATATGGGTTTAACTTATTTTCATGGAGATGTTATTGCCTTGTCTGTAATGTTTCACAGTATGGCATTAAACTTTCTATCTTCATGGAAACCAAATGAAACCAAGTTACAGGTCAGATCTGCTCACAGTCAGAATGCTTGTTTTTTGAGGTATTTTTGAGCTATAAAACCACTTGGAATTGAATAAATGTAAGTTAGAGCTGTTTAATGTCATACTGTGGAACATTCCAGGCAGAGCAGTGACATCTCCGTAGAAACAAACAGGTGACAGACCCCCAAACCAAAAAGTTGCTTGAGTTAAGGGTTGTTCTCCTATCTCAGTGTTGTACTCAAACGTTATTACATGTTGATGTCTTAGGAGGAGGAGGAGGATGAGGTGGAGTCAGCCTCTGTGACCCGTATACTGAAGTACAACCAGCCCGAGTGGCCCTACATGGTGCTGGGTTCACTGGGAGCAGCCATCAACGGATCCATCAACCCCATCTATGCCATCCTCTTCAGCCAAATCCTGGGGGTAAGATTTTGGATTTCACAAGTTAGCGGCTTTGATTTGACATTTTCATCATTCATATTACATCACTACCTTCTAGAGTCCCTAGTGTTAAAAACAGTCACAACTCCATGGTGAAATTTACTGTGTAGCTGTGAGACTGCAGATTTGTTGACCTGGTTTATGGTTCATATCTTTAATACTTCGCCTATTCACATGAAACAAAAACACAAAGTTCATGCCTTCTCCCTCAGTAAGAAAGTGGTCCCATTACTATATCATGAAGAACTTTAAGATATAAGATTAACATTGCAGGTTTATGGACCCAATCCCTAACAAATAATTATAATTTTCAACTTTTGTGAGCTTCTAATTTGCATTCTTCTTAAAAATGCTAAAGGTTGGACTTACATTCTGGCCCTTCATCTGAAACTAGGACACTATCAACTCCTAGTACAAAAATACAAACATATAGCTTAATAGGTTTTTGCAAAATACAAGTGAAAATACAGTGACTGACTGAAAACGATGGCTTTCTTATGATTGTAATTTTATTTGAAAGAGACTTGCATATCTCACCTGTTGCATTAAAACAAAGCTCAGGTTATGGTATAATGTCAGTAACAGAGCTACAGGCAGAGCAGTGCCTCCAGTTAGCTTCACACCCCTGGGGAATGTTAATGACATCAGCTGCAAAGTATCATTTGTGTGATCTGATGTTTGACTCCACAGACCTTCGCCCTCCCAGACCGAGCTGAACAGATCAGACAGATCAATGGAGTGTGTGTGCTGTTTTCCATCGTGGCCGTCGTCAGCTTCTTCTCTAATTTTTTACAGGTTTGTACCAAAGGTCAGAATCAGATTATTTTTATTGTCCTGGATTCTTACATTTGTTTTCATCAGTGGTGGATAGTGACAGAGTACAAAAGTTAAAGTATAGCAAAAGAGAAATTTTATTTGGTCAGAACTGGATAAAGGTTTTTTTGTTGTTTTTTTTTTCAAAGCTCATCCAAGCTGCTTCTCCAGTTCTGAAGCACAGTAAAATTTGTGCATATTTCTGAAATCTCTAGAAAATTTTAGATCAGTTCACTTAAATGCACAATTATATTATAAAAATTCCTTTCATATGACGTGTTTAAAAAAATTCGAATCCTAATCCCTAAAAAAAGTTGCACTGTGCACCTTTAAAGAACTGATACGTGGTACATTTAGTGGCGTATTTTTTTGCTCTTGTATCTATACGTTTACTTAAAGTGCACATGAGGTTTTCGGGTTTTTTCTGATAAAAAATAA
>JACN01148585.1:0-15135 GCA_000787155.1 Scartelaos histophorus | reverse complement strand
CTCATTTTCATCCGTAGTCCCTAAGCATAAAATAAAATAAGGTTTATGTCTATGTCTATGTCTATGTCTAAGTGATGTTTTAGTCAAAGTTACTTACATTGACTGCATTTAACATTGGTTGCATGTCAATAAAAAAATTGAAATAAATAAAAATCATATGAAGGCAATTTAGTCTTTTCTCCATGAATCTATAGTTATCAGTATTCTCAAATAACACTAATAATTTGAAGGGAAATCTGAAATTGAAAATCAAATATATGAATTTTATCAAGGAGTTATGTGCTGCTGACTAATATCTGTCAGTCGTGGGGCAGGGAGCTGTTAATTGCAATGCAACATCTCTTTGGAGGAGTGAGCTGAGCTGGTGGGACAGAGACAGTTCAAAGGGCCAGCGAACACTCCAGAATTTCAATAACAGGATAAAATAGAGCTGCTTGCCCCCTGACCAGCAGCAGATTGGAGCCAAGTACATCATTAGAAAAACATTGGTCATCTGTGGCTGTATCTATTCTGTAGTAATAAAGATGTTTGTTTCTTTCTCTCTCAAGTTATTCTAGTCTTACCTATATGCACTTTTTTATATATTACAGACCATTTTGAGTTGCCTTTTTGACTGTTATAAGTGAAATGGTTTGGGGTTTTTACAACAGATTTAAAAACAAGAGGCATTTAAATGAAAATACACTGCACAAGAAATGATGAGATTCGATGTTTCTCTCACTTTGCTGTTAACTGTGGGGAATGGAGCATGTTTCAAGAGGAGGTATTATGCAAAACTGACTTTTTTAAAGCAGTAATGTTCCCTCATCTAAAACGTGCCTGAAATGGTTTTATATGGCATCCATGTTTGAGGAATGTTGAGATCTCTCCTGAGCACTGTTCAAACTCTCCTCATGGTTAGCAGTATGAACCTGTGTCGCCCATACTCCTGCTCCTGTTTTGATAGCGCTCTGAAGGGAGAGTGACAGAGGAGGAACATCAGAAATGTAACTTTAAATATTTGAATGTTTATTTTCAGCACAAAATGATCAAAGGTAACACGGTTATCTAAATATGTTTATATAGCCCATAGAAGCGTAATGCATTCCTCTTTACAATGTGCACAGTCTATGTTTGTGAAGGGCAAATATAATTAAAATATGTTAGCCTATACAGAGGTTTCATTAAGCTGACTGAGTGTCTATATGAGCCGTGTTGATGGTTTTCTGCTACATGTAAGGGGGAAATCCAGTCATCATTAAGCCGCAAGCCACCAGATGCTCTCCTCTACTATCTTCCCCTCTTCTCTCCTCTTCTCTCTCCTCCTCCTCTATCTATTCCACCTCCTCCTCCTCATCTCCTCCTCCTCCTCCTCTCTGCCTCCGCCTCCACCTCCTTTGCTCCTCCTCCGCCTCCTCCCCTGTTGAAGCGTTGGTGAAGGGCACACAGGTACTCCAGAAGGAATCCACTTCGAGCGCTCCCCATGCACTCCTGATGGACACCACCTGTTCACTCTGCCCGCTTTCCACCGCACACACACACACACACACTCATACACACACCACACATACACGTATGAAGGATTGGCAGGTGGGGGAGTGGGGGCAGAAGTGGGCTGTCACTGTCACAGGGGCAAAGGGACAACGGGTGGAGTTTGGATGGCACTGAGATCCAGATGTCACATGTGTTAAAGGCATCATTATGGCAGTGTGTGACTCCACCTTGGCCTTATGGAAAAATACACTTATTATCACTTATTCATAAGGTTGTTTATATACGCCCATGTCAGGGTGTGTCGCATGAGTGTTGCCACTCAGCCACCGTGCCGCCCATGAATGACATTATTGGCTAAAATTGCAAATTGATTCTATAATTATATTTGGTCAAACTACATAAGAAAAGCCTACAGTATTTTCCCAATAATATTTTGTAAAATATTATTGGAAAAATACTACAAGGTTTTAAATAACATTAATTAATATTTAATTAATAATATTTAAAACAATATAGTGCCTACCCTAGTGTACCTAACTGCAGCTTTGCCCTTAACTTTACTGATCTGTGTTTCACCAAAGTAGGACATAACCAAGAAACAATATATCAACAATATATCAAAAACACTTTTTTAACTTAAAAATGTCCCTTGTTCTCGTTGAGCATTACAAATGCAACTCCACAGTATCTCATCATACTGTGGTATTTTTTGTCACGGTTATCATACCATGAAAATGTAATACCTTCTCATCCCTACCTACAATATTTACTCATTTATACACACACACACACATATAGACACACAACCCAATTTCTATAGTCACAGCTGCCCTGGGACAGGATGATATATGGCAGCCAATATGTGTTTGTGTGACCTTGTAGTTAACTACCAACTACGAAATCAAACAATTAAAGAAATTCTTATTACCATGTCCTCGAGAATTTGAATGATCCATAGTGTGAGCTGACCTGCTGATAATATTTTAAACTTGATTTAAAAAGTAAAGAAAAGGCTCATACTAATATTGATACTCCATTGATTAAAAACAACAATACACAATAAGAGCTTTTCTATCAATGTTACAATGTGATCCCTCTAGTTTTTCATCGTAGAACTATTCAGGAAATGTTCAATTATGACTTGTTTCTGTCCAGTTACAACATTCAACTATTACTCATTTAGAGAGATTTTGAACATTTCTCAATTTTCAATTGATTAAACCATTTTGAAAATATTTTAATAAAAGTTTGCCAAAAGATCTACAGCTTGGGATTCCTGTCACACTATCAATCAAATATCAAATGCCAGCTCTTTCTGCACACACCCTGGAGTTCAGACCATCTGGAAGCCCCATTTACTGGTCATTAACTACCCTCACTTTCAGCAGAACCCACTCTGTGCATGAATGAATCATGTTCATGTTACAATACATTTAGTTTGGTCAACTGTCAATCATCTGGATAGAGTTACATTGATCCTGCTTGTGTACCAAAGTTGCCACCAATCTAATAAAAACCTGGTGGATTAAAAGCCCACTTCTCAATGAAAACAAAGAAGAAGTGTGGTTCCAATGGGAGAGCAAATCTTATTGAGGGGTGAACATTTTGTAAGCAGGCTGTGGTTCAGAGAAAACTAATGCCTGATAGATGGAGGAGGAGAGGTTGCTATTGGTGGAGCACTCACCACCACTCACTGTTGGCATGAGATCACACACCAGTACTATTGGTCTGTGCCTCCAGGCCCAAAGACATCTGTTGCCAGTAGTGGGTAACCTCGACGTTATCATTACTTGCTTGACACGCCCATGTATTCCTGGCATGACAATGTAAAGCAATATATGTGTTTTGTGGCTAATTCTGGCTGTCAACGTGGTACCTGTTAGGAGGTGAAAAATAGGTGCACCACACAGAGCAGCAGATGGCCCGGGCCTGTCATCGATCTGAGCGGACGCCGTGTGATGGATGGATCTCAGGAGAAAAGCACCTCAGACTCTGCCCCACATCGAGAAGAGATTAGCTCGTAATATTCTAGATGTAATGCACACAAAGACAGCGGTTTTAGGATTCTATTATATGTGGACTGATCTTTGTTCATTAGGCAAAGGAAACATCATCCATACATTCATCATGTATGGTCACTGTTTGATTATAAAGCTTAAATTTGCTTTGTTGCTCATTTTAGGACGCAATTTCTGCAAGGTTTTGCAGATCAAAGTCACAATGTACAAGTCTCAATTCAGGGCAAACTGAGAGAAATGTCGATGAATGTAAAATAACAAATGTCCTGCTCATAGGCAGCCTTATAATTCATTAAATGGTTTGGCAGGCTGTCATGCAAAATGTATCCTCAGGCTGTGTTTCAACTTTTAACCATCCTGAGAAGAAACTGAAGCTTGACTCACAAGCCATACCTGCTTGTCATGGTCCGATCTCGTCAGATCTCAGAAGGTAAATACTAAGCAGTTAGTACTTGGATGTGTGACACAGCATGGCATGCTCTTGTTATTGTGTCCTTGGGTAGGATTCTTCACCCCCCTTGCCTATTGGCCATCGGTCCATTTGGAAACATATTTTATATTTGGAAACATTTTATAAATGATTCCATTACATACCTTGCTATGATCTTCTTGGTTTTCTTTTGTGTTTTCCCTTATTAGTCCCTAGTTGTCTCAGTCAATCAACTTCATGTCCACCAAACGAATAGAAATCTCATCTTTGGTTGTCCCTTGAAACATCTGTCTGGCAGTACATCATTATGTTTGTTTTGAATGGAAAGGAAAATGGAATTTAAATATACATACATATACTCTGTGAACAATGAGCCTATAGCAATGCTTGACAAAAACAGTAATTTCACTAATTGAGGAAGCTTTTATTAAGCTTTTTCATACTAGTTCAATGGAAAAATGACAAACTTGTTGCGCAGATGATGAAGGCATAATTGCATGGTCGCCCAGTTGCAAAGACATCTTTAAATCTTGTCTAACTTGCAGCATTCCTATTGTGTATTAGAGCACACTCAATAATAGTGCTTATCCTCACAGTCAAGTGGCTAAGTGAGCATCGGGCTGAATAACACAATGTTTGCAGAAAATTTAAAACTGCTGAGAAGTTGCATCGCACAGTGACATGTCTGCCAGGGAAAGTAAACCACCTCATGTTAAATTCTGAATATAAACAGTTTGAAAAGCTGCAAATTTTCTCCAAAGTACGAGATGAAGGCGTGCTTTTATGACTGAGGCATCTCCCAGTGACATGCGACCACCAGCGTGTGGCATGAATAAACCATGGTGCAGCGGGCAGAGGCGTAAACAGTAGCACATCTTCACCTCAGAGGCCTGTCAGACACACAGTTAACAAAGACTGCCTCCTCATCATCATGCGGCCCATATACAGCCGAAGATCCACATCCAAACCTGACATTGTTCCCCACCCCAGCTCCTCCCCCTCCTCTCTCCTCTGCTCCACAAACTCCCTCCTTCAGAGACTTAAAGCAGTGTAGTTTTGCAGCTAATCTGTCCCTGGAGATGTGGTTCCGCACTCCTGTATTTAAGGATTGTCTTTGTAAATTAAACTAAGCGTAGCATTGGGATTAGCAGCCTATTCTTACTCACTACGATGAGACTGCCCTGTCGGCTGTGATTTCACTCATTACCACGTCTAAAGGCTCCACATAAGGCACAAGTACTGGAACTTTATGTCAAAAGCACACTCGTATTGTATGGTGAATAATGAAAAGCGCATGAGTACTTTTCAGAATATAGTTTTATTTATAATTTATAATTGCAGATACAAAAACTCTTGAACTGTATCCAAAATGTGCAATCAATCACTGCTGATTTTTTTTCCAAAAACAAACAATAAAAAACCTACTTTGGAAAATTGAGATCTGACAACCAACGTAATCTGAGTATTCTACTAGAGCCATCTATTTACTATAAATGTTCTGACAGAAGTTCAATCGCAAATTTTCTTTTGCTCTCCCAAGATGACAACCAAAGTCATTACATTACATACATCTAAATGGTGACATTCTATCTCCCCATTGTATAATACAGGAAAGGCAATCATATCCATTTAAGCAGCACAAATGTGTAGAACACATTACCAGGAAATAAAGGTCTTCAAATATGTACCAAAATGTTTGTGTGGAATTAAGGTAAACAAAGGGTGGACTTGTCCAACATACTGTAAACCATTGCCTATGATCATTTATGCACAGATCAAACTGAGCTTGTTCATTCATAACCTTGAAGAGTCACATGAGGAATCATACATATAGGCAATAATACTAAATGAGGGAAAGGAACAGCAGCAACTCCATACGAAACTGCTTGTCAAAATTCAATGACAACTAATGAAATTCAAAGTAGAATAAAAAGAAGATTGTATTGAAAAGACATCTCACGTTCACATTTCAAATAAACACTCAAAGGAGTCAATGTAGCCCACATTCTTCCATAAGCGCTCCAAAGCACTGACAGAGGCATTGATATGATGCTGGTGCCTTACCCTTTGTATCCCATAAGATTACAAGTACAACATTTAAACAGTTACAGGAACAAATCAGGACAAATGAATGACAGGATTTTGTTAAAAGAAACATAGACCATCTGAAGGACAGCATGTGGCAGGAGAGGATCCAAGCACATCAGAGGAGAAGTATTCAAGTGCAAAATGTGTGGATGTGAGTATGTGATTCTCATGCTTTCTCACACGCTCTGAGGGCAGATCAAGTGGATACCTTACACAGGTATACATTCCTTTTGTACAGCCCCGTCCCCCAGATGGTAAGTGTCAAAACCAAACAATTTCTAAATAAAAACACTTCTGGTACACACTGTCCAGCCATTGCTTGTGACAAAATAAAACATCTTTCTACACAGCCGAACGCACGACCTAAATCCTTCATTCCTATACAACTCAAAGCTTTTTAGATTTGTAAGTCTTTAAACATGCAACACCATTCAAAGTTCCTATCTAATTTCTGCTGTGCTAGCTTTATGAAACTTCCTCAGACATGAAAATATCCAGCTAAACTAAAACTACGACTAACATCCTATTGAAGTGATCTAAGAGACCCCTTTCCAAATACTTTTAAGGACACTGTTGTTGAAAGATGCTCATTCATAATGAAAAAAGACAATTCCCTGTCATATCATCCATATAAAGCACTTGCGTAGCATACCGTGTGCTCTTCCCTTTGCTCTGGCGCAGAAAGCCAAGAAGAAATGGTCTGAGGGCTGTGCAGCTCTGTGGCCTTAGATTTTTGTCCGTGGCACTAAAGTCAACACAATACAAAGCAGTCGCAGAGTCTACTCCCACTGGGGCCCCCTCCAAGAGACTTAAACTTCACCAGCACTCACACGAGTCTAGCCCTGCTTTCACCTGGGAACAGTCCATCACTGGTATTCACAGACTGACACAGACAGCCCTATAGAACTGACTAGGACCAAATACATGTTTACTTGAACGGTGTAATTGAGAACTGTTTTTAAGATTTCCAAATGAGACTTTGACCTCTTTGTCCAATGTGTCTGTAAAGGGACACCATCAATCTTTACTACATGCAGGAAGAAGCATTACAAGTAATTTAAGCCTGAGCGGCTCTGCCCATCTTAGAGCATTCCTAATGTAAATAATTTAACAATGTGTATACATCAACTAACTGCTGTTATGCAACAGCATAACATGAAAATTCAGCATAGTCAGTACCTTCAGTTTTCAATTTCATAAAGAACTCCTTGTTGATTAAGGCATAATTAATATATTACAAGCTAAAGATATATCTTGTATATTAAGTAATACTTGGTTCAAGATTATTGTCTAAATGCAAATCTGTAATTGCTGATGTACCAAATAGAATTACCAATTTAACCATTAACCATGATCTTCATAATCGGAACATTAACAAGCTATGCACAGATTCAGTCCTTATAGTCCAAACATAATTAAAGCAGTTTCTTTGCTTTTACTTAAAAGTACGTTTTTGTTTGTTTTGTTTTTTTTTTCCAAATGTACAGTTCTCATATTACAATTAGAAGTACAATTGTTGACTTATAGTAATGCTCTCAATATCCTGCTTCACATGCACTGAAATATACACCCAAATGTAATCATGATGGAGCTTTCTAATCTAACTTGGCTGTATAGATATTCCATACAAACTTTTTCCCAATATTTCAATACTTTGGAGGTATACCAGATAAAAAGACCCAGACCATAGTCATCTCACATGGCACCGGTGACCTGTGGCTGTAGCACACACTAGTGCAAACTGTTCTGACACAGTTCTGTGTGGAGTCCTCAGTAGTGCTTCTCCTGCAGATAATCTTTCATCTTGTTAGGCAGAGGGAGTTTCTGAATCAAATCTATCCTAGTGTATTGTCTAATGACAAAGCGACAGAGGTACTGTAGAGAGCGCACTTGCATAAATCGAGAAACCGGATTGGTTAGTCTAACAGGGTAAGTCGCAGATCCTGGGAGGCGAGATCTGGAGTAGCAGAAAGCTCCATTCTCAGAGTCTCTGATTGAATGTTCGATTAAGTCTACTATGGAGGTGTGCCCTTCTACGTCAGGCTGCTCGTAGAAGCTGAAGCGCCCGTTGGAGTGTTCAATGCGAGTGTGAAGTGTTTTTCCCTGGGACCTAAAACTCAGGCTGAGCAGGTACCGGTCATCAGAGCTGTCCCGCACCAGAAAAGAACCATCAGCCAAGTTCAGCAGCTTCTCCTCAGCCTCCCAGCGAGTTATTGGGCCCCAGTACCAGCCCTGTCTGGCCAGTTTCTTCAGCTCCTCTGTTAAACTAGTCACAACCATGGGCCCACTGCTCTGGACCGAATCATACACGCGGCTCACCCCAGGAGCTGAATTTGGGTCAAAGTTCAGGTGGTGCCTTACCCTCTCTGCGACCTGGCTGTCTGCAGAGGCAAAGCCTGAAAAAGTCCTAGGGAGAAGTCCATTGCTAGTCATGGGCGGCAGCAGAGGTGAGAGGGGAGGCTGGACGTCAACTCTAGAGCCTCGCAGCATCATACTAGAAGAACTAATGAGCAGTCCATTTACCGAGGTGTCCATGAAGAGGTCTGGGGGCATGCCCCTCATCAGTTCATGTTCCTCCTGTGCCTGGTCTGCATGCAGAGACCCACTGTCCGCCTCTGTGACCACCTCCATAGGAGATGAGCTGTCCAGACAGAAGGAGTGGGACCCCTCAGGGTACATTCCCTCATCTAAAGGCATTGTGTAATGGATGTAGTCCTGGGGCGTCAACCCCAGAACCACAGGCACGTCATTTTCATCAATGTTTAGATGCAGCTCGCCGTTTTGAGGCTGTTGGATGTTCTTTAAGGATTCGGCTTGGTCCTGAAAAAGCCCTTCCATTTGGAAATCATGAAATTCCTTTCGAACACCGTTTAAATTTGGACTTGGATTGGGGGAATGAACCATGGCTTTCACTTTGACTTCCATTTTAATGCAAGCCTCATCTGAATTAACAGAGCGCAGAGGCCAAGGTGAAGGACTATAATGGTGACTACGTAAGGATGAAGATCTAAGGGGTCTCTGGGCTTTCACCTCATTAAAGCTGATCGGCACAGATGATGACGAAAACGTATCTTCGTCATCTAATGAGCCATTGGCCGAAGACCCACTTTTTACTTTTGCCTTTTGCTTTGTAGACAGTCTTCTCTTAAGGGATCCCATAAGGCTCTCACTTTTAGCCCTGTTTTTATTCTGCCCCGACTTGTCCTCTTCACCCCCAAGTTCACTGCCCGACAGGTCTTTGGTGTAACAGCTTCCAAAAAGTGACTCCTCTTTGGAGAACTCTGTGTTCACCGGAGGCTGCTGAAGCATGACAAAGTCCCCCTCTTCTTTGCCCTTGATACTGAGGGACTTTCGGATGGTCTTAAGGCTGATCTTCTTCATCCTGATAACCCCTCCACTCTGGGGGCATGCAGCGCCTCCCTTGGTCTCCTGATGAACGCACTATCCACGGTATTCCCCCATCAGGCCACATGGGACAGGTCATGCATACAGTGCAGTCAGCAAAACCTGAGCAAACAAACACAAATAAAAACAATAAAGGCACAGTATCAAAGTATCATGTTTCATCTTATACAATATCTGTTCAGTCAATGATCATTGACATATGTTATGTTCTTTTCTCTACATTTGTCTTACAATTGCTTAAACAATTAAATGTCCGTGGTTCTGAAACAAATTGCATGCTCCCTGATTAATTAATTAATGTCTTGATTCCTGCATATACATTAACAATTGCTAACTTGTGATAATAAATGCTGAGCTGTTTAAATGTGAAACTAAATGTTATTTCACTGATTATGTTTTAAGTGTGTTGACATTGTAGTGAACTGTGCCTTTAAGAGACACTAAATAAAGCAAAAGGGAAGCAGAACAACTGCAATCTGATTACTCACCATTATGTCCAGGAAAACGGTGACTCAATTAATAGGTCAAGTTCCTCTTCCCATCCGTTCATTTGACTCTATAAACACAAGAAATTCACTTTAGCAAACTAGAATCATACACTTACATGGTATATGGCCTAAAGTGATTGTTTGACTCCATATGTGGGTTTTGAAATAACCTTAACCAGGTTTGCCTAGCTTAACCTGGCAAGGCCTACATACATAAAATAGCATATCATAGGTAAATCTTCCAACTGTGTACCAAAATTACATCTGTCGCAACTCAAATCCTATAATCACAATATCCAAGACTGAAAAAGTGTATCAAATCCAAAATGAGAAGCTTTTTTGTCTATAATGAAGCCTCATCTGGTGTTTTGTTTGCTAACACCAAAACGCTAGCATTAGCCAGCGTCAAATCATCTGTTTATCCAATAAGACAGAGGCGCATGGGATAACACCTTTGTTTTATTTAAAGTGTACAATGGCCCAATAGGTATGGCTTTCATTTTGCACAAGTTCTTCCACAGAAGATTCGCTCTAAACGATGACGATCTAATGTTAGCTTGGCTAAACGTGAAGTTAGCTCGATAACGGTACCTGTACATTTCAGTTAGCAGTGTTAACATTGGCTATCGAGAGCTGACAACGTTACCTTTTATTCTGGACACCCTCTGAAAAGCAGTTAAAAGAATGGGTATTTATTTTGGCCGGATGAATATTTCCTTAAATCTGAGGGCGATCCCTGGCGATTCAGTGGCCATAAAGAGGTGACATCTTTTTTGCTTTGTTGGCTAGCAGTTAGCAGCTCTCGGCCTCTTCCTTTCTTCCTTTGTTGCCTGTTGAATTCTGGGAGCGGACACAGACGCAGCAGATCAGGCACGCACAGGGCAGGCACCACCTCCACCGGGGCTGTTGGGGGTTTCACCATCACACACTCAGACAGTAAAGGTAGAGCATCATCAGCATGTCACAAGCATATCAAAACACACACGGACAAACACACACACGCACACACACGTGATTAACTGATGACAAAGTAGGACTTGGGTAAAGGTTAGAAGCTATTCACATGTGTTAGAAGCTACACAACCCAGCCCCATGACTTAAAAAAATATATCATTAGATAAACTTCCCTGCTCCCCTATGCACATAACATTATAGACAATGCTGTTTGTTTATACTTTTCATGGTCCAGTCAGTATTTCCCATGAGGGCCATGAAGTTATAATTTCAACAATATTTCAACCTTAGTCTCTATGCCATGGGGTCTCTAATTAGTATCCCACAATCAAGCAGAGAATTCAACACAAGACTTTGATAGTGGCTAAAACTTGAACTTTGAAATGATACATGGTTTCCCTAATTAGTGTCAGCATTGTTTTAAAGTGCTGCTGTGTTTACCACTGCTTGGGTAATTTGGACCAGGCAGAGCCATATTCAACATTAGGCCTACATTGTTTTTTCCACACTGTCAAGTGTATGGCAGCCATTCCCAAGTCTTCTCGGGGTGCTGTGAGCAGACAGGCCCTATGCAAAGACTCTAATTACCAGGGCTTATTAAGGTTGATCAGACCGCACTGGCACAAGAGGGGAGGGCAGGAGACAAGGGGCTTGGCAGCACTTAAAACTCAGAGGGCACCACGAAGAGGTTTGCAATGTTTTAAAAACATTAATTAGATCTGACAAACAAACTTCATCCTTCCTGATATTACTTGACATAAAATATAAACAACTACATACTTGGTGTGTTTCTTCATAGAACAAACAATTAATAGCAGTTTATCATGTTGATAATTCTGATATCTTTGGCAGTTTGTGCAAGTTTTTTGACACTACAGGGACAAGCTTACCGGCTCAAGATCAATATAGAAAATTATTTGAATTTATGTATAAGCACAAGTCAAAACATTGCATCACCACAACAAGTCAACACTGTAGACATGGATCTCTTGCCTAACGAGGGACCTCTTCACATGGGAAGACTTCATGTTTCATCTTAATTTCAAATGAGTGCTGCATCAGCCATAAATTATGTGCACAACAACATGTCGGCCCTGGCTTCAGTTTGACTCAGTCCTTTGGCTCTTGTCTTTGCCAGGCCTGGATTGCGGGGCCCCTCTGTGCCTACCCTCATATCCTCAACACTCGCAGTGGAGCGGAAGACGGGTACAGCAGCCGTGTCAAACAGTGACAGGACCACAGGGACCACTTGGGCTTGTTGCAGACATAACATGGTTTTGCCTCAAAATGCAGTGAGAATCCAAAGCCATATATTACTATGTTCAATCCTTGATTTTAAGCCTTGTTGTTCCAATAATTGTTACAATTTCACATGACTTGATCAATAACCAAACATTAATGTAATTGTTAATTAATGTAATAATGTTATTTCTAACAGTCTCAAATCAACAGGCATTTGAACTGATTCATTATAGATACCACTGAGTTGGGTTCTTGGTGTTTGTTTCAGATGGAGAAAACAACCTACAAAAGTATATTCACTTTGTCATTTCTAACCACCAACATATTTATAGTTATAATTAAATTATAATACATACATTTCTAATACTGTCTTTTGATTGTCAATGCTGCAGACAATTCTCAGCTATCAATAATTGTGAAACGCCTGTATGTTTCAATAAATGTGTGTAAAATAATAGTCTTTTCAGCATGTAATAGCATGGTGGTATTTTTACTTGTAGTACCAAATGTTAACGAAACAGAGAAATGTTTCTGGTGTGGTTAATGGTTTTACCCGTAAACGTACGTACCGTGAATGCCTCTCGGAGCCAACAGGAAGTGGAGTGACGTTGGCGCGGACGTTAAAAACATTTGTTGACATGTCGCTGGAGGAGGACCGCTCACTGAACTATTCTAATTATCTTGTTGGCTATTAAACACAGTGGAAATGGAGTTATCAGCTCTTATAAAGAAAATCGGTGAGGTGGCTCTCTTAGCTAGCTACTGAAACATCTCAGATTATCGCGTTTCTGCTAAGTTTTCACCAGAATGCTCTCAAGTTGCATTAGCCGCATTTGTGCTAGCTGTTAACTAACTTCTTGCATTATGTTACTTAATTGTATATTTTGCTGTTGTATTTATTGTCGTGAAAAGTTAATTAAAGTTAACGCATTTTATGTATTTGCATAAAATAACCATCACTAGATTGCCGTGTGCTTTTTAACTTTATAGCCTGACTGTGCTGTTTACCTGTCCATTCTGTGTTGCAGGACATTCTTTGGTGGAAATAAGAGTCCGAGCTTTAAAGAACATAATTTGTAAGTTGGAACACTCTCTCATTTCGGTGGCTGACATAGTGCAGGAGAAGATGCTTTTTGTTTACTTGTTGGAGTGGTTCAATTTCCCTGAGGCGCCAATGCAAGAACAAGTCCTTGAACTAATCACGACATTATCCAAGGTACAAATCTCTATAACAATACTTTTATATACTTTCTAGGATTTTAATGCGAATTATGTGTTTTTCCTCAAAGCATCCTAGTGGCGCCCAGATGCTGAGAGACATTGGGGCGGAGGACTTCCTCACTCAACTGTCTCTGAAAGTGGAGCCCAGACTGCGAGCTGTCATCGATGGAGCTCTGGACCAGCTGTTTCAACTTCCAGAGCTGCTGCCTCGTCACACCATTGTGTATTCAGGCAAGACACAGACAACTACTGCAACAGGTAGTAGACTGAAAAGGCTAAATAATGCGTAAAGGATTGGTTTGGAGGTTTGGTTCATCTAGCTTTATATATTGTGCATTACAGCCACCAATGTGCCTGAAACCAAAGAGGCATTACCCAACACAGGTTACTTCCACAAGGACGTACCAAATAACAATGTTCTACTGCCTCACAAGATGAGAGGTATAGTAGTCTTTTATTTTATCCAAACCATCAAACACTTTTAAGGCTTAGTTTACGTTTATTTCTATGTGTAGCGAGGGAGACTGTGAGATGTTTGAAGTTTTCAGTGTTTCCATGGCTCACCCTGACAAATACAGACCAACATATACTCTCATCAAATGAAAGGTAATCAATTATTTATATTTTGTTAATAGTTTGTTATGAAATTTAAAAATTCTTTATTATTCCTTTTAAACAGTTCTTTAAGAAACAGTGACCCCAACTTGGTCAGGACAACATGTGAACTTTTGCGAGATGTTATTATGCAAGATTTTCCCTCGGAGGTCTTCTTGCAGCGCCCTGGTATTGTGAAGGTACTAAAATGTAAAGCCATGAGCAATTTGTGTAGAAAAGTACAGCTAAGAACACACAGAAATTGATTGAAAGAGATTGTTTTTTTATTTTGCTATTTGTAGTTCAGGTAAATTGTATTAACAATTCACTGCCTTACATTCATCAGTTATGTTTAGTTGGCTAACATGAGAAATAGGTTAAATATATTGCAATATCAAGTAGACACAACTGCATTTATTTATTGTCCTTTGACAATAAATAAATGCTTCATTAATTTCCGTAATAAAAGAACAACAACTTCTATTTCCCCTTTCTGTGCACTGAGAGTCTTATATCATGTTATACAAAAATACCGGCCTTTCAAAAGGCCATTACCATTTCAATTGATCCTCTGTCCCAACAACAAAAGGAAATGCTTTTGTGGGTTTGTAAAGTCTTTGATTGTCCACACTTTGAATGACTAGAGCTCTTTGGTTAAATTTCTGCAGTCTGATTAAGGCACTGGCATTGGATCTGAGAGAATGGAGAGTTTAACTCAAGATGAATGATTGTTTCCATCATTTAATTACTCTTCACTGTTTGATCTGTTAGTACAAGAATGCCTTTTGTTTCAGATTTTGTTGAACCTTTTGAGTCTGAGATCAGGTAAAGGTGAGAAGAAGTACCTTTACTTCCAGTCCCTGTCCTGTCTGCGGCAGCTCTGTGTGGGGCTGAGGAGGAGACTACGCTGTCACCAGGACCCAAGCTTTTACACTACTAAACAAGGTGAACCAAATGTACATACAAATGTACGTACTAATAGTGTGGTAAATTATCTTTAAGTTTTTTACAATGTTCTTTTTGACTTCAGATCCAGTGTCCCAAAACTCCTCCTTCACGCATGAGGTGCGGGGGAGCCAGCATTCACAGACCTCGTCCCCAGCAGTAGAACAATCCCCCAGGCCCTCTGTGGTGGGACGTCCAGGACAGAGAGCTAGAGGAGATGGCCAGGATGGAGATGCAACATCAAACAGGTATAGGTAATAAATGTGTGTGTGTGTGT
>JACN01071219.1:0-10335 GCA_000787155.1 Scartelaos histophorus | reverse complement strand
AATATTAACACTTGGAATTTTCAATCAATAGACCCTTTGAAATGTTCAACAAAACAAGAGTAAATGATCCAGAGAAGTAAAATTATAGAGTTTAAGGGTTACTTAAAAATCCTATATTATGCAAACAGCTCTTTATGATGTCATGAAACAGTAGTTTACAGCTACATTTTACCTTTAGTTTAGTAAATTGGCAATTCTAGGGCTGAAATTATCTAACTGATTCTAATGAAGGTCTATGGAGTTTAAAAACACAATGGAGCATGTATCACCACCATGTATTGTTCTAAAAATAACCCGCAATAGGCGAAATCCGCAATGTCGTCAGCTTTAAGTTTTACAGTTATTATAAATGTTTTAAGGCTGTAAAACAACTCATCACACACTTTATACACTTTTTTCAGACAGGAATTCACATTTTGTCACATTTTTCCTCTGTAGATTTTAAAAAATAAGTAAAAACTTCTCAAAACTCTATGTAAAGGACCGAAGATTAATTTATTCCGTAATGACACTCTACAGTCACGAAACTTCTACGTTCCTTCAGCATGTCCAGAAGTCCATTTTTTTGTGCGATGGTCAGTATCTTCCTCTGCCTTTTGGGTGTGACTGCTGGTGCCTTTGTCTGTGCAGAACTTTTCGTTGACATTGTGGGTTTTGTCGGGGAGAACATTTGCAAACATACAAGTGGTCCACAGTCCCTTAGCCAGTCAGGACGCAGAACACAACGCACGTTCATATGCTGTAAAGAAAAGAAAGCAAAATTGCCATAAAAAACCTCAAAACAGTAATGCTGCGAAAGGTGAACCGCATTTTAGCAAAGAAAACCTGTATTTCCCACCTCTGATTCTAGCGTGTATATTTTATCCACATAAAATAAGAGTTATTTTGTATTTTGACAGTCTGTATTTACAACGTGGAGCTTGTCTCTCTGAACCTGAGCGCGTCTGGTTTAAGGCCTTTCCTCCGACTGGTTTTCCATAGTCATGTCTTATTGATCCACTGTTGCCTCTGTTTTATCTTGCACTTCAGTAACTCACTTCAGAGCAGCTCAGTTCTGTTGCAGTGTTGATCACCTCCTCTGATTTAATCTCAGCAGCTCTCATCGATCACATTTAATGATACCTACACTATTATGCGCCATAAGTGCCTCAGCGGTGCAGTGTACTCTAGTACCAGGGACGAGCTCAAAACATGGATTATTACCACTGTACTTCTATACGCAGGGCTGGAAAAATACTCACAATGTGTACTCAAGTAAAACAACAGATGTATTTGACTGATACTTTGCAGCTGATTATCAAAATTCCCAGAGAAAGAACTGACTTAGCTTTAACTACAACATATGAGATTATTTATGCTCTTAAAAATTAAACTAGCATTACAGTTTTTAAGTTCATCACTCTCACCTAAACAGGAACATTAACGCTCACATTGATCGCAGGCTCTTGAAAACCTGCTGTTTAAATATTTTTGAGTTTTCAATTAAGCTTAAAACTTTTTGACCGTGTTTCCATGGTAACTGCTAATCATTCCACCATTAAGATACATGTAGGACACCCCCGGCATGACGTCACTGCAAAGTATGATTACAAATGGACTTGTTGTGTAGTGATTTTATTGTGCAGCTGCTTGTCTTGAATTTCATTGAATTAAAAGTAAAAGTTTATAAAAGTAGGACTGAAACTGCCTCATGTAGCTACTTTTACATCACAAATAATGTAATGACAATAAAATAATCTCACAAAAGACACTTGGCTAAAGAATCTACACAAACAACAAAACAAGACTTGTATAAATGAAATTCAGGCAAAATAATAAACGTTAAATACTGAAACAGAGCCAGAGCATTTCCACTTTGGCACAGTCTCTTGTCTTGTCTCTCTTCACTCGTGGTGTGTGAGATGCCCTCCCCTGTCAGGCTGCTCCTGACCTGTGGCAGGGTCGAGCTCCTGTCCCTGTCTCTCTCACACTCCACATGTAACACATATGTCAGCAGGAGAGTGGTCACGCATGAGAAACTGTCCAAGATCATTCACTGAGGAGGTGCGATTGTGTCAGAGTAATGAATTATGTATGTGTTTTAATAATATAGAGCATTAGAGCGTGTTTTTCACTGATGTCTGATAGAGTCTGATTCTAATCAAAGGTGCACTGTTACTTTCAAAAACATGTATTTTTACTGTGGATGTGGTCACCTCTCCACAGATCTGACCTGTGGCATTACCTATGTGTGTCTCTATGGCGATAGATGCGTTTACAGGGCACAAAACTGACTCCTGTGAGCTTTAAGACATGTTATAATGTTGTTACCTCATCATTCTGCTTCATTCACACATGTTTGAACAGCCTGTTATATTGCTCTGTTTACACGTCCAAAGCTCAAAATACTCAAAATATGATGTCATGAAGTGGTAGTTTTCGCATTAACAGCTACACTTTACCTTCTGTTCAGTAGAGACTGTCAGTTCTGGGTCCAATTTATTCTCATGAAGGTGTATGGAGTTTAAGAACACAGTGGAGCTCTTCCTGTATTGCCATTTTACATCATAAAGTGGGACAGCATGTTTTCTGTTTGAGAGAAACTAAATATGCAAAGTTTGTGCTAAACAGGTGTGAATGAAAAATAAACAAAACACAACTTCAGATGTGTTTATGAGGAGGAAACAACATCAGAAAATAGTGTAATATGGTGTAATATTGTGTAATATGGTGTAATATTGTTCATTCTAAATTTAAAACAAAGACTCTAGTAAATCTGTATTGCAGCCCATGTTTCAGTACAGTAAAAAGCCTTTACAAATAGAGTTAATCTGCTTCTAGTGTTTCCGTGATGTTCTAGTTAAAATTCACGAGGTCTTCTCATTCACTTCTTTATATCCTGTACCTATCCATCATGGCCGCCCCCCCTTCATCCATCTTCACATGAGCTGCATCCTCTTGGACACGCAGAGGGATATTAATATGTGAGTGGCACGCCACACACTCGCTCATCTAGGTGCCGTGTTTCTGTCAGCACCCATTTGTAAACTACAGCAATCAATGAGCAGATTGAGTCTTCAGCATTGACAGTCTACTTCCAGGTCAAAGTTCAGCTGCCAGGTTAAAAGAATAAGAGAGATTTAATCTATTGAGTTGACAAAATGAGTGGCAGACTAAACCAGTGGTCTTTGTAATTAATGAAGTACAAATTGTGATAGTGAAAAGGGAAAATACAGACAACAGCTGGTAAAATATTTGTTATATCTTGTGAATGTGCAACGATTCTCAGGGCCAGTGGTAATTGGTGATGCTTATGTGTGTGTCTCTCACCATGACTGTGTATTGGTGGGCTATTTTGTAATTTATGCTGCGTTCTATTGAATGTTAGTACACAGAAAAATGGTCTCAGAGCTGTTGCTCAAATTGCAAATACAAATTTTACAAGAATAACATGACTTTTTAATGATTCTCTGCCCAGCATGTTCAAATCTTACACAGGACGCTACTGTGGTCGATGTTGGATCTGCGTATTTTAACATGAATTTATCATAGACTCTTATGAAGCTCCTCCCTCTGAAATTCCCCTCCCCAAAACTTTAGGAGTGAAAATTGAAATGTCTCAGGACAGTGACAGGAGCAGAGGATACTCAGTGTGCATCCAGGAGGACTGTGAGCACTCATCTGGAGGTTTGACTTTTCAGGGATTTTATACAGTTTCTTTGCCCTAGAAAGTCGTCATTGTAAAAACACTGTGAACAATGTGGTGTTTTATTTGAAATGAGGGGTAATGTAAGACTCGTTTCCATTAAACTGTGACAGTTGTACTTAGATTTAAATGTGTTGCTTCCAGACTCATGTGATATCCAGAGCCCTGCTGTAGCTGTGGGCAACTTCATGAATGTTTGGGTTCATGTTAGATGATAGTTGTTTTTTGCACCATTCTGAGAGATAAACAGTTAAAATAAAAAGACTAAAACTGTTCTGGCCTTGTAGAACCCTGCTTCTATTAACCAGGAGTTAAACAATAATAATAAATCTTGATTTATAAAGCACTTTTAAAAACGAGGTTTACAAAGTGCTGGACAAGCAGCAATGAACAATACAAAAAGCAAAATGAAACAGCACACAAAGCACACAAAAACACACAATAACAATTAAGACAATACAAAACTATGAAAACTAAAGAGTGTTTTGTATTCTTTTACTTTAAAACCCTTTAAGGACATTTGATATTGTGTGTTAAAATAATTATGTATTAAATAATATACCTTAAATTAAACATAAAAATAAAACCATATTTTTTTTTTTATAATAAAGTAACATAAGATAAATATGTGATTTAGTATGTGTAGAGGGGCTCAAAATAAGTTTCAAAGTATAAACATAATTTTTTTCCATGCAACAACTTTCCATAGTTTTTTTTATACTAATCCAGCGACCTTTTCAGTGTAGTCACTTCAGTTCTCCTGACATTCGTTATAAATGCATTTCACTGCAGCAGTTGGGGAAAATATGGATGCCCAAAAAAGTTTAATGTTTATTTTGTTATGAATACAAAAATAAGCCATATTAGCATACACAAACTACTTATTGCCAGCTCCTGCTAATAAATCGCCATATATAGTCTGTTAGTTAACGTTAGCTGTTGACGATTCAGTTGTGGCATTTTGACTATTACTTGTTCAGAAAAAAACTTTTGACTGTTTACTGTCAAATGATGTGAACAAAACAAAGTCTAAATGTCACAACAAAGTTTTTAGAAGACACTTTCTCTACACCTACCCTACTTAACATATCAAAAAGACAATCTCTCCGTCTTTGCTGTGATGTAATCCATTTGACTCAGTTTGCTCCTAACTAGCCCGAGTTCTGTTTTGGGACCCCGGTTTGATTGGCCAGGTGTTTTTTCCCGAGCACAAGAGAATGCAGCATTATCGATACTCTGCAGAATGTTCAACAGTTTCCATGGCGACACGATGCACACATTTGCAAATATGGAAAAAAAAGTTTTAAGATTGTCTGAAAACTGAAGAATACAAAATGGGTTTAAACCTCACATTTTCAGGAATTAATTGAAAAACGTTTGGCTAATGCTTGTGACTGTAATAGCATGTTACATCTCACCTGTTGTAGCTCCAAATCAGCTCTTTCTGGCCAGATGGTGTTAAAGCTCAGATTAGAGTCGAGAGCTTCAGACAGAACAGTGCTTTCAGTTAGCATCACACCATCAGGGAACGTTTATGACATCAGCTGAAAAGTATCAACAGTAGCCTGCCTTGCACTCAAGAAAATGTTCATACATACATACATACATACATACATACATACATACATACATACATACATACATACATACATACATACATACATACATACATACATGATTACATACATACTTACATATATATATAAATACATATATACATACAAACATACATACATACATACATACATACATACATGATTACATACATACATACATGCTTACATACATACTTGCATAAATACATACATAAATACTTACTTACTTACTTACTTGTTTTCAGATGTCAGATTTTCCAAGTGACATCTTCTACATTTAAACTGGCACCTCTTTCATTACTTCAATATCTTTAAGGCTTTGTACCTTTTGCTGTTTTCAAAATGTGAAAAAACAAATCTAGTTTAAAAAGGTTTGGCCCAAAGCTATTTAACACACACGTGAATTCTGAACATCCTAATTATCCACCACAATTACTTTATAAGCATTTTTCACGATTCTCAGAAACCAGCACAAAGTTTTAACAACTAGCATGGTATTGTACACTTCCTGATTATCCGACAGTAAGATGCTTTTCTAATTTGATGCAGACTTACTTTGACCTCAAGAGCTCCTTATGCAGTATATTTGTACTGTGGCAGGACAAACAGCTCAAATACATGAGAATATGGGGTACAGTCCCTTTAATACTGCAGCATTTAAACTGGAACACAGAAAGTGACAGGAAAAAACTCGTCTCTGAGGTCCAAGCCCCGGCCTCCAAGGACAAGTGGAACGCAGCATAACTTTTCACAATAGTTTAAAAATATGTGTGTGTGTGTGTGTGTCTGTGTGTGTGTGTGTGTGATATATGTGTGTGTGTGTGTGTGTGTGTGTGTGTGTGTGTGTGTGTGTGTGTGTGTGTGTATATATATATATATATATAGCCACTTGAAAAATGTTATATTTTTCATCAGATAAAAAAATAATCTTTTTAGAAACTTCTCATAAGTGCTTGAAGGTCTTAAACTGAATAAAAGAGGGTAAATAAAACTTGAATGAGAGAATGCAGGAGGTTCACTGGTCAGACTAGTGGGGATTAGGGCTGTATATGTATGGTAATGAGGCAGGATTTAAGTTTATATTTACAATTTATCCTGTTGTGTTGCTGCTGTATGCACAAAGTCTCTGTGGACAGATGGGAGAAACATGTTGTGAATAAAACACACTTGTGAGGATTCCCTTCTGTTGCAGGGACATTTCATTATAAACGATCAGGCATGACATTAGCATCCTTATGGGGGCCGTAATGAAGTTATGAACATGAAACAGAGCACCTCCAGTGAATGTGCGGCTCTAGACTCATTATTGCCTGTTTTATATGTGGGACTTTTTCACAGGAACAAAACTGCAGCTCTGTCACATGTTAGGAGATATATTGTTCTTATTAATTAAAGAGTCTCTTGACTCTCGTGAGCTCTAAGCTGTGTTAGAATGCTGTTACCTCCTCAAAAACATACCCAGAGTTGTGTTTTTCATTTCATTTCACTCACATATGCTTGAGTATTATTAGGCAGTGCAGTGGTAGTTTTCAGCAGCTGCTTTTTACCTTCAGGAGAGACTGATAATCCAGGGCTGAAATCACCCAAATGATCCTAGTGAATTCTAGTGTGTGTGGAGTATAAAAAGACAGATTTTGTGTGTTAAACATGTGTGAATGAAACAAAAGACAACTCCAGGTTTGCTTCTGATGAGGAAACAACATTATAATTATAGAAAATAGTGTAATATGGCCCTTTAAAAAGCACAATGATTAGATATAATATTGTATTTATGATGATCAAGATGAAGTGATGTCTCTAGAGTTTGGTTTACAGGTCCCACAACTGAGAACATTATTAACTACATTTATTACTATGGAGTATTCCAGCTTATTAAATATTATAAATTATATGTGAGGCTTGTTTAAGTAATTCCAGCTAAATCAGCACTTTCTGGTCAGATTGTTTTAAAAATAAAGCTCAGATTAAAGTCTAACAATTCCCAGATAGAGGAGTGCTTACAGTTAGCATCACATGTTGAGTTTTTTTTTTTAAGCTTCATCATTTCAGTTTGGAGACAAAAACTCCACGGCCATAATCACTCTTCTTCTTTGTCTGTCCATATCCATATCAGAAATCCCCCCGAGGTTTTCTCAAAGGTCACCATTAGCATCTCTTACAATACCATCAATATTTTTTAAAATAAATTACCATATCTCTTAGTGTATTGTACCCATAATATTTACATTTTTGTCTTCGTAATAATGAAGTTTAACAGTGAGACGAGTGCTATTCAAAACTCCATCGGTGGTGTTTTCTTTTTTAATACTTTTATACTTTTTATATTACATGGGTATTGGGCAATATATGAATGTAAATACAGTAAATGTTCCAGCTAAATATTGTGTAACATGTCTAGTGTATGTAGTCTATAAATAATAACCTATTTGCATTTATCATTTCTAATACAGTGAAATACAGTGAGACATACAGCATGTGTAATCCTTCAGTTGGTTCCATTGTGCATGAAGGTTAAATTATATAAACTAGACAAAGTTTTGAGACGTTTGCCTCACTCAAGGAAAATGTGGAAGTGAGAAAACATATTCACTCTGAACTTCGTTTGTTGCTTGTTCAGTTTAGGATAAAATTCATATCACCTCCTGTAGAGCTCTCCATGATCAGACCCCAATTACACTTGGCCTCATAAGTTTATATAACCTGGCAGAATTTATGATTTCTTTGCCATTTTTTCAGAGAATATGAAAGATAACACAAAAACGTTTCTTTATATTGCCCCTTTTACATCAGTGACAGTTTGGAGTCTTTTGGTAGTTGTGGTTAAGGCTCTTTATTTTCTCTGATGGTAAAGCTGCCCATTCTTCTTGGCAAAAGGCCTCCTGTTCCTGTAAATTCTTGGACTGACTTGTATGAGCTTAGTGCTTGAGATCTCCCCAGAGCGGCTCAGTGATATCGAGGTCAGGAGACTGAGATGTCCACCCCAGAACCTTCACTTTATTCTGCTGTAGCCAATGACACGCCCACTTTGGTCCGCTTTGTGTTTTGGATCATTATCATGTTGAAATATCCAAGTATGTCCCATAATTTTCCTCTAGTTTTTTTATAAGATGCTGCACTAATTTGCCATCAATTCTGACCAAGTTTCTCGTGCCTTTGTAGCTCACACACTCCCAAAACACCAGCGATGTCCTCCATGTTTCACAGTAGGAATGGTGCACCTTTCATAATCTGCTTGTCGACTCCTCTAAATGTAACATTTAAGGTTGTGGCCAAAAAGTTCAATTTTGTGTTCAATATCATCACTCTAAATGATTTTGTTCCAGAAGTTTTGAGGCTTGTCTCTGTCTATATTGTAAGTGTGATTTTCTTGTGGCTTTTCCGTAGTAATGGCTTTCTTCTGGCAACTTGACCATGTAGCCCATTTTTCTTCCATCCACACCACTTTTTTTCAGAGAGTCCTGTATTTCAAGTCATCTGTGGGTTTTTCTTTGCATCTCGAACAATTTGCCTGGCCGTTGTGGCAGAAATTTTTGTTGGTCGATCGTGGGTTTGGGTTTCAACAGAATCTCTCATTTTCCACTTCTTAATTAGAGATTAAACACTGCTGATTCTCAATTCCTTGCATATTTTCTTATATTTCTTTCCTGTTTTTTTACCTTTTCCCATAGATCTTTAGACAATACTTTTGCTTTCCCCATGAGTCAAAATCCAATGATGTCAAGGCAAAGGTTTGTCAGCAGCCCAGAAACTCACTGAACCTTTATACACACAAACACTACAGGCAGACAGATCACACGTGTGGATGTTACCTTTAGTGCCCATTCAAACCCATTTGCATCATGTTGTGCGCGTGTTGTCAGGCCAAAATCTCAAGGGTATGTCAAATTTGGATCATGTGTGTTGTGTCATAGTCTCAGTCTCAGTCTGACCAGCAGCTGCCCAGTGCACTACTGAACACACCTGATCTTATAACAGCAAAAGGCTCGTTTTATGGCTAGAACATACCTTGAAAAGCGTCCATCCATACATTAATACAGTGGGCTGGGTAGCATCACATACTTGTTGCCATGGAAATAGACACATTTATTGCTATACTGTGGAACATACTAGGGATACTAATGACATTTTCACAGAGACTTCAGGTAGTGGGCACTCTACCAGCAAAGTGCACCTTTAAAGATTAAAATGTATTTCTTGCCTTTTTATAAACTGCCCTCTGTGTATTTCTTTGAGTTTTTCTGATTGTATTGTATTTTATTGTATTTTTATTTATTTATTTTATTTTATTTTATAGTTAGTTAGTTAGTTAGTTAGTTAGTTTCTGCATTTTATCTATTTTTATTAACAAGAATTTATTATGAATGTTTTGAATCATCTTGTGCCTCTGATCTCTGTGAAAGTTATTCTATAAATAAATGTGACTTAAAGACTTTGTCCCATTGACAGAACTGAACCTTCTTTTAGTTTAAATGTTAGATAAGTGAATATACCTTTTAGTATTTGAAAATGGTAACAGTATTAAAGTAGATGTCCCTGTTAGTGGTGGAAAATGAGCTTTAGAGCAGTAGTGTGAGTGTTGGTGTCACAGCGGCCTGTAGAACACTAAAGTAGGGCTCTTGACAGTTCTTAGTCTCTCTATTCCTACAGGCTCTAATTAAAGTCCCAATCCTGGACCAGAGGACTCTATAGAGCTGCTCGTGTCCTCTCCTCGTTCTTCTTCTCTCTCCTCGTCACTATCACTCTCTCCAAGATCAGTCTGCAGAGAGCTTCATTACAGTCATACATGACCCTAGTGTCTTCCAATGTAGAAAATGGGTGAGCCCCAATTAGGACAATTACAAAAACATCACCCTTTTTCAAACTGGAACTGCAGAGAGTAAGAGGATTAAAAACAAAAAACATAACTCAGGGAGTATTAGAAAAAAAGTTGGAATGCAATATAAACACTATTAAAGGCTGTATATTGCACATTGACTCTCATGAGCGTTAAGCCCTGTTATAACATTATTACCTCCTTAAAACAGCACAAGTCGTGTTTTGCTTCATTCACACGTT
>JACN01078725.1:0-13641 GCA_000787155.1 Scartelaos histophorus | reverse complement strand
ATTTATTTATTTATTTATTTTTCAAAAAATGTGTAATTAATTGTGCCTTATCTTCCAAAAATAACAGTTACAGATAATCAGTTGTTCAACTAACATATGTTTTCTTTTGTTCATGTAAACAAACCTAATTTTTATTAATGTGTTGTTTTTAGTTATCTTTTTATTACTGGCCATGAAAATAATTCAGTACTGTGCTGTTATGTGTCCTGGCAGAGGCTGCACAGTGAGCTGCCTCTAACAGCTCAGGAGCTGGAGGATGTATTTGACTCTCTGGATATAGACCACACTGGGTTCCTCACGCTGGAGGCTTTCTCTTCAGGATTCTGTTAGTTTCCCTCTGTTTTTTTACTTTATATTAAAAAGTTAATTGTTATTTCAAATATATATTTTCTGCATCTGAAATATTCAAGTTCCGAGCAATTTTCAATGAATATATTAGCTAAAGATGTACTTTATTAGACTGTATTACACAAGAAATATAATAACAACTGAAATTCTTGATGCCACATCTCAGCCCTTTTCCTACACGGCCGGCGGATATCTTCGACTGACGACCAGAGTGCACTTCGTTGCTCGATCCTGAGAGCCACAGAAGCTCTATATCAGAGCCAGTGGGAGGCCAAGTTGGCTGGAGTAGAAGACGAGGAGGAGAGGCACTTCTGCATGCTGATGGAGAGCTTGGGGGCCAGTAATTTGTTTGAGGAGTGAGTGTCACATTTGTGGACATGAACGTGATGACTTTTGGAGATGAAATACATTTTGATGGACAATTTAAAAGTGGTCATGACCAGAGGAGTAACTGTGTCACTTCTCTCCTGCAGCCCAGACGAGGTGCGCAGCCTTTGGGCCCAGCTACGGCGAGATGAACCTCATCTCCTGTCAAACTTTGAGGAGTTTTTGGCTCGTGTTACTCATCAGATCAAAGAGGCCCACCAAGAGAAGAAGGAAATGGAAAGTGCACTTCAAAGGTAAGAAAAAGTATGTGAAAACTAAGAAATTTTAGCTTGATTCATGAGCTACTCAAATAATCTGTTGATTGCAATTTAGGATTAAAATCTGGTGTGAGATCTATGATCTTAATTTCTCTAGGGTTTTTTTTGTTGTTGTTGTCTTTTTCAATTTGGGATTTGCAGAATATTGGCCTTCTTCATGTTTACTAGCTAACGCATTAGTGACATAATATGACCTGTGTATATGGCTGGCTAGACTGCAGAATAGAAATTGTTGCATGGATTTACCTGTAATTCTCAAACAAGCACAGCCCCCTTTAGCTGTGTCAAATGACCATTAATCTTGAGGCACACTCTGAGGTTTGACAGCTGCTTGAATGGGAATAAATTAATGCCCATGCTTTGAAGAATCAGTGAAAGATACCATGGTCAGTACATTTTATAATTTCACTTGGTTTTGTTTTGAATGAAGAGTGTCATGATATAAATATGTATTTGTATAATGACTGTATTGGTAATTATGCTGACTGTGATACTGTTTTTTCAAAAACATTGATTTTATCTGAACACTGATTTTATTTTTAGGAGGGCTGCAACACATGACAGTGAGATTCGACATTTATATGAAGAAATGGAAGCACAAATCAAAAATGAAAAAGAGAAGCTGTTATTAAAGGTACAATAACTTGCTTTTGCACAGCACATCATAAATGTCATCATTATATTTTTAAAAAATATCACAATATTGAAATATTGTGTGACTTTGTCTTAATCTGACATAATCCCCTACTTATGTGCAGTGAGTGTTACTCTTAAAGTTATGTAAATGCCTATGCAGGACTCAGAACGCCTACAGGTCCGCAGCCAAGATCTAGAGTACCAACTCTCCTCAAAAGAAAAAGAACTGGAGCAGCTTTTCCAAAAACAGAAAAGGGTGAGTCAAAAACTAAACAATATAAAACATAGACACACTCATTTGTGACAGTAACAATTGCCTATTTTTTATACAGTTAGAATCTCAGTGTCGTGAGCTGAGCTCTGAGAAACAGGAAAGTCACAGTGAAAATATAAAGCTGAAAATGACAAATGAAGAGCTCTCCAGAGCGCTGGACACCACGAGCCAGGAGCTGGTACTGGCCCAGGAACAACTGGCCATTTTGCAGGAGCAGGCTGCCCGTCTACAGCAGGAGAAGGAAATGTGGGTGCTGAAACTTGATACAAATACATTGCATCACTTCTTACTTTTAATTTTATGTTGTTTTTGTCTTTAGGGAGATGTACAGAGTGACTGAAGGTCTTCAAAGAGAAAAGCAAAGTCTCATGAAGCAGCTGGATCTTCTCAGGTATTTATAGTCCAACTTTATGGGGCTTTGTTTTTTTCCTTGAAATATTTATTTCAATTTTAATTTATATCTTTTGTCTTTGTGTTCGCAGAGAAATGAATAAACATTTAAAAGATGAGCGGGATATAAGCCGTGGTGTTGTAGGTTTACTTAACTGGTAATAGCAAATCCTATACATTATTATGATGATAAATATTCTTATTTCCTCTTTAATAAGCCCCGATCATCATTAAGAAAGAAGCAGAAGCAGAGAGCTGGACTTTCTGAACTGTTTGATGATGTGACCCAGACAAGACGGTGATTATTTTACTACCCACTACTTAACATAAATCATACAGTGTGAAGGAAAAACAGAGGATATATAATGTTCATTTAAGTACAATCAATAAATATAAATTTTCTTGTAGTCTAAATTTAGACAATGGCTCAATATTTGAGTTCTTTAAGATTTAGTTAACCCCATTCATCATATAACGGAGAATATCCTCTGTTTCTCCTGTTTCCAAAGAGTACCACTGATGGTGAATGGCTCCTACGAGTCTCTTGAGGCCTTGCCTATAGAGCACCTTCAAATCGTGTTTGTCGCTTCCTCCTCCTGTAGTGACGATGATGCACGATGATGCACCCGGTGTTGTGTCTTCCGCTGCATCAGGCCCATCGCGGTCAGTTTTAAAGAAGAGCCCCGCCACACCCACCAGTCCTGCCAAAGCAGCACCACCTGCAACTCAGGACTCAAAAACAAAGGTCAGAAAACCAGCCAGCAAAATTCCTACTTCCAAGAGACTGACGCCTAAAGACAGAGAAAGAGTAAAGAAAAGTGAAAAGGGAAGAAGCCCGCATGTCGATGAAGTGGGTCTGGACTCTCCCCCAGACGGGTGGCCCCTGCGTCGGGTCATTTCAATAGAGGAGGATCACCTGCCACACCTACTTCATGGAGGACCACAACCACTGCTCCACCAGTTGAGTGAGGAGGAGGAAGATGAAGAGGAGGCAGAGGAAGCACAGAGTGATATTGAGGCTAGTCTTGTGACAGATCTGTCACTCAGAAGCAGCTCAGAACCAATAGACATCGCACAACCAAGAAAGTCCCTCTTTACCTGGGCCAGAAAAACACCCATGTCTCCAAGAGGGCAGCCAGTGGGAAAAGAGACACAGCAAGTAGGGCCATAATGCATGTTTTACATATACTTTAATTGGAATAAAAACATGATTTCTTACTATTACTTTTTCTCAGAAAACCAGTGAAGCAACACTGCTGCCCCCTGACCGTCTGTTTAAGGTGGTGCTTGTTGGAAACTCCAGTGTTGGTAAAACCTCACTACTACGCTCCTTCTGTGAGGGAAGATTTCATCCTACTACAACTGCTACTATAGGTGAGAACATCACACTGCAAAGTTGTACAATTGTGTTTTTGAAACGTACATTAAATAATGTTTTGTATGTTCAAAGTTGAATGAAAAGTGTAGTTTTGTTGATGCTTTATAAATAAGGTGTGTAGTTGACTTAACATCACATGAAAGAGCTTTTGTAGTCACACTAACGCTCTAAAAGCCCTGGCACACATTGTACCTAAGATTATGTCAATTTGACTTTCATCTTTTCCAAACCTCTTCCAATCCCTATTATCTCTGCTTTGTTCTCCTCTCCTTAAGAAGATCAACTTTGTAGCACGTGTCTCACACCCTCTAGTGGTCATATGTACAAGGTCTATATTGCAAAGTGTAATGTGTTATTCATCAGTATTTAATCCTTTTTGTGTCTCATACAGGTATCGACTACAGTGTAAAGACATTAACTCTGGATAATATGCAAATTGCCATGCAGCTCTGGGACACAGCAGGACAGGAAAGGTTTTATTTTATCAATATTTTATTTACTTACAAGTTTTTAACACAGTTGCACAGAAACTGTTGTTCAAATGTGTTGTATTCAGTCACTTACAGTTTCCATGTGAACAGGTACCGCAGCATTACAAAGCAGTTTTTCCGAAAGGCAGATGGAGTGGTGGTGATGTATGATGTGACAGTGCAGGAGAGCTTTAAGGCAGTTCGACCTTGGCTCATCAATGTACAGGTCTGACACTGGACTATTTACACTCAGAATTTCTAATTTGTTGATATTGTGTATTCAGTTATTTGCACTTTCATATTTTAGGAAGCAGCAGGAGAAGGTATCCCTATTCTTCTGCTGGGCAACAAAATGGACATCGAGGATGAAAGAGAGGTGCCCTTCAAAGAGGCTGAACACCTAGCCTTTGTAAATACATATTTTTGAAGTAACAGAATAGAGCAAGTATGTTTTGTGACTTTGTTTGACTCAAATTCTCTCTAGGAAAACAAGGTAATGTTTTTTGAGGTCAGTGCCTATACAGGGAAGAATGTGGAAGAATCTTTGACACATCTTGCCAGGTAACTATAATATGAATTGTAAACTACTTTTAGACATATGGCAATAACTTATAATTGATATACTTTGTTGAGTTTGATTATGCTGACACACTTATTGTAAGAAAATATGACAATTTCCTGTGTCTTTCCCCTGTGACGTACCAGAGTGCTAATGGAACAGGAGGATAGAGTGAGAGACACCACTATAATCCTGACTGCTCAGCCCATTAAGAAGAAACCCTGCTGTAAATAAATTATTCTTGAGTGAATAGACATCATAGACATCGAACATGGACCGAGTGAGGCGCCTGTAATCCCTGTTGTGGGTGTCGAGATCGTAATGTTCTTGTGTTCAGAATTATCTTGGTGGATCAGTAAAGACGGCACCACAAAACAACCTGTAAATAACTCAGAGGTGGGTAGAGTAGCTAGAAATTATACCCTAGTAAGTGTAAAGTTACTTCAAAATAATATTGCTCATGTAATGGTTCAGGAGTAAAAGTATTTGAGGAAAATAAGAGTTACTGTCTGGACGTAACATCTGATTTGTAATTTGAAGAAAATTTAATTTAAAGGTCAAATAACACAAAATAATTACGAAAATGGTATATTGTACCACAAATATAAGAACAACTAAATCACATTTTAAGGAGGAGGGTAGAATTACGGTATACAATTTTATATTGTCAACTACATAAAGTTTTTGTCACTAGGAAACTCTCAGTGGGATAATATCCAAAACTTTTCCTCAAGTTACACTAAAATATATTTCTTCAGTAGGAGTAAAAATATGTATCTGAATTACAAGTCCAATTTAATGAAAAAAGTGCTCAAGTAATATAAATGACAATAAATGTAAATAAGTACTACCCACCACTGAAAAGTATTTTGGTGACAGCGGTGCTCTGATTTAAATTATAGAATTGAGTTGTGTTAATTTTAACAGAAGACAAGAGATGAACATGTTTTATATTTTAATGCCAGCATCAATTTTGTGTGATTATTACATTTAATTTAAATCAAAAATAAAACTCATGAATCATTATGTTGTAAAATTCAACAGGTCTCTCTAATTGTTTTATTTGTATTATATTATATTATAGCCTTACGTCTCATCTATCTGCGTTGTCATACTTTGTCTTGGCACTAATTCAACTTTCATTAAAACACTTGAGTCTATTCTAACAAATACAATCAAAACATCAGCACCATGCAAATCAATTACACTTATTCCATTTACATTATTGCAATGAATGTGTAAACCAAAATGCATAAAAGGGGACATTAAAATTTTACATTCAGATGAGCTTGGATCACTCAGAGACGGGACTATTGCTTGTAATTCTTTTCCAATAGATTCGATTTTGCAGGGTACTCGTGCTGGAAATATTCTGTCCAATTCTACACTATTTCAGTGCTTGCAGCCACAGTTACTAGCGCATTTTGTAGTCATGTGATATGGCTGCTTCACAAAGTTGTCCCTTAAAATCCAGCTCCAGGGTAAACTCCAAGTCTCTCTGTAAGTAAAGAAGTTAAAATTTTCTTTAGAATAGATATATAATGTACAAATATATATTTTTGTTTAAATAACGCCTTACCACATTTTTTTCATTAGGCCTAACTGTGATACTGCCAAAGATCTCCTCTCCCTTTTTCACTGTCAGATAGTCCTCCAAGTAAAATACTGTCTGCTTCCAGTGAGTACTGGGGGCATCTGGAGCTAAAACAACAGAATCTAATTCATTAACTAACTCACTATTACAAGATGTTGAAACCTACTGGCAAATGTGGACCTGGTCTAGGCTATTTACCAGATATCCACGATCAGTTTTTGTGTTTTTCACACTTGCAGTAGAATGGGTTCTTTGTCCCATTAAAGACATATATAATAGTATAAATAAAAGTCATCTATTCTTTGATACATGTACGTCTTGACTGTTGGCAGGAGGCTGCAGTGCCCATGAGAAACTATGGCTGTATGTAAATGATCTGTTGGAGTATATATGTATGTGGGAGTAAATGGCTGTTATACCAGTAGTGAAGCCCGTCTTCTTGTGACACTTTGTGAACTCAATGTTGAAATAAGTGACTAGGGCATGAACATAGTCATTGCGCTGAATCTGTAGACAGAAGGCTGATGTGAAAGACAGGTCTTCCAGCTTCACAGTGTAAATGTCAACCTCCTGAAAAAACAACAAAACATGAAATATGTTTGTATTTGTTTTCAATAGTAAAATAGAAACGACATATTTATGATTATTACATATTGTGCACGATCAGCCCACAGGTCAGATCGTGGTGGGGGTGCAAAGCCTGCTCACACTACACAGGCTGTGTGGGTGTCCTCTGTGGACTGAAGCGAGCTCTACATGTATGAGAGTGTGCATGTGACTAAAAGCACTGAACACATCTCTTCACATCACACTCTTTTTATTTAAATGTCAAGTTGATGTTTTGTTGCTATTATTGGGAAGTGGTTTCAAATATAAAACATTTTTTGTTTTTCTGTGTTCCACATGGATTCAATAAAAATGGACCAGATATATTTTACACTTTAACCTGTTCACCACCTTCTGACTCAGGTGTAGGCACCTTCTGTCAGCGTGACTGATTGAGATTTAACACGTCTGTCCTTCCCAATGCAAGGACACCAGACTGAATATAATACACCGCAAATTGGAAAGAGGGCAAGAGCTGTAAGACACAAACATCCATTCTGCAGAAATGTGTTATGGTCTTGTAATCTATAATGCACATGTAAAAGTAGAAAAAGCCAAAAGAAACACTGAATATTGTTGTGTGGTGAAATCTGAATAAATGTATTAATGTATCAAATACCTTGAAGCTGCTGGTGAATCTAATTTATAATCCCTTAGTCCATTAATACTGAAGTGAACAGTGGCTATGTGGGGTTGACCCTGTCTTTCAGTGGCTACTAATGATGCACTTGACTGATCTCTAGTTCAGGAATAAGCAGTTCAGTAACATTTATGATCGACTTCCTACAGCACAAATTAAGGTTTGGAGTTCAGTGCTGTTTTTGTAGTACCACATTTCACTACTCCAGAGACCTCCATCCCCATTCACTCCCTTTCAATCACGTAGCACAATTTCACGTCGCTCTCCATATGGGCAAAATATGAAGGCCGAGATGAAGTACACGGTCACTTCATCTCTTGACGATACACTGAGGCCCTGATACGAGGCAGACAGTGGACAGAGTGAAAGAAAATGGCCTATAGATAGAATGAGGTAAAGGGGCCAACAGAAAAGCTATCACCCCTTTGAAAGCTCTTATCTACTGAGATGAAAGGCAAGCTATTGTTGTGTGGAAACTGAGCTGCAGACTATTACAAGTCCCAAAACAGCTCTATTATCTTGCAGGAAATAGACTGCGCCAACAGGGAGTATACAGAGACACTGGGAAAAACCTGTTTTTAAAGAATTGCAGACTTCAGTGAAATAAAGACACACACGCGTGAAAAGTTAAATTCAAAAACAATTATGGCCTATTGAAATGTTTTACTTACTTGGACTTAGACTTAGACAAACCTTATTGATCCACAAGGGACACAGTAGCTCACACATCACAATATATTATAAATTATATTACCTTGAGTAGACAGGAGTTAGTAACAATCTGTTTGGGATCAACCACATCCACCAGTGGCTCTTTGATGGCCACATTGCGAATACAGCTCATGTCGAATCCATATACATTTTCCCACCCTGCATAAATGTCAACATAATATTGTGTAAGTTAAGATATTTTTTGGTTTAGCGCGAATCTTGCTAATACTTTCATAGAGTCTATTCTTTTAACAGAAAAGAAAACAACAAATCTTTCTGAAAATAGACTCTAGCCACCTCCACCTCCTCTTCAGATGTGTCTGGCATCAGTTTTGTTAATTTAGGATGAAAACGCAGAGGGCATGCTTTTCCTCCTACCATCCTTCTGTCCCTTCGCTACACTTTGCACCCTCAGAATGCAAAAACCAAGACTACACCAAATAAGAAAAACGGCACCGCTTTGAGTAGACTGATTGAAGGCACAGTCTAAAATATGACTAAACAGAAAAAGCCACCTATGCACTCAACTCAGTAGGAGGTACTGACCCAGATTCTTGCATTTTACAAGTGGAAATGGCACGTCTAATATTGGCTCCTTGATCTGGATCACAAGGTTAAGTTTGCCACTCCAGCTGTGATAGCTATTTGAACACACCAACTCACCAGAGTATAGAATAAATAGAGGACAAGGTAGATCTTTCTGTCAAGTGATTCATCAACACCAATGTATTTTTGATTAGAAAAAGGAATTTTAATATCATGAAAGCAATATTTTAGCTATACAGGTCTTAAATAACATATAGCTCAAAGTTAACAGTAGCAATATGTTGGAAAAATGCAAATAGGGAACTTTGCCATGATTTACTTACAATGAATCTTGTAGTCTTTGTACTGCCTGTCCTCAATGGCAACCACATATAGTGCTGCTCTGTCTGGGAACATTAGACCTCCAGGTTTCTGAATGACAGAGAGTTTAATGTTGAGTTTAGCATTTAAGTGAACGACTTTGAAGATTGTTTATAATTGTAAGTCAATAACACACGATATGTCAAAATCACTCTCTAGTTTGAGGAGACGGCACATACCAGCCACTTGTCCCTGGCAAAGATGACAGTGTTAAGCATGGACTCATAGAAGAGGCAGTAGCCCATCCATTCTGAGATGATAATGTCCACTTTATCTACAGGCAGCTCCACCTCTTCCACCTTCCCCTTGAAGATAGTGATGACTGTAACACACCAATCACAGATCACATGGTTAAGTTCAGCTAACTTATAAAGAACAAAATTCAGCATGGTTTTGCAACAAACGTTCTTCTACTCTCTCACATGTGATGTTCAAGGAGACTTTACAAAAGCTCACGTAGAGGGTATTCAGATTGATGGCACAGATTACGATTATTTGACATCAAAGGTGAGCTGCCAGTTAACAGACTGAGCTGTGACTAATGTGGTTGAGTGTGACGGTAATGATGTGAATATGCAGATTTCTCTCACTATTTCTGATGCCATTGGAATCTACCTTTACTTACCGTTGTGCAAGTGATTTGACTTTATAATTTTCTCTGAATATTCTGATATACTCGAACATTCAATCTGCAAAGAAGACAGGTGTATTATTTTTAGTTCATTTAAATTAGGTTAAATCTAAATACTAAAATAGATTGTTTTGGTGTTCCTGTATATTCATATCCTGTTCTTGGTCCTTCATTTTGGAGGTGTGCTGCATGATCCATACTAAGTGTGATACAGACAGTGAATCACACACACTGTTCATGTCGAGCTCATGAGTAAGACATGTCGCCCTTTTCCAAGGGGACCCAGATGTCCCCTGTATGTGGGCAACGTTAACCTTTGTAACACAGAATGAAGGAATCTAAAAGGATTTATGTGCATGTGAGGGAGTTTGTTCATTGATTTATGTTTATGTACCAGTATATCTTACCCCATAGACGTGTTTAGCACCAGCATTAGCAGCAAACATAGACAGGATCCCAGTGCCACTGCCCACATCCAGGACAATCTTATCCTTAAACACGTGCTTGTTGTGGTACATGGCATTTCTGTATGTGAGCGTCCGCACTTCATCCTTCAGCATTTCCTGTGTACAGTGAAAATATGATAATACTGCTATGTTACGTTATAGTTATACTTTTCTATAGGCGTTTGGGATCCATCTCATTGTCATCCTTTGAGACATTTCACGGATCACTCCCTCCTTGTTTCCTTCCAATCTTTTAATGAGGACACACCTCAAGTAGACAAAACCTGACCCAAATACTAATTATGGACACTAGTTTGAACAGATCTGGCACCAAGCATTTAGTAGATCAAGGTTACTGTATCATCACAACAGTCATGCATCAATTATACCTAAAGCTACCATGTTTCTATTTGTTTGGTTATTAAATGTATAAAGAATTTACAGTTGATAGCAAGTAGACAGTATATTAAGTATATTTTATATTATTTTGTTGAAATTAAAAACAAGGTTACACACACAGATATAGTGCGTGTAATGCCATTCTGTGGTATGATGGAAATCGCACCTCATGGATGCCAAAGTGGGCATAGGAGTCAAAGTAGTAGTCCCGTGATGTCATATCCTCTGGACTGATAAACTTGGTGACTTTGCCTCTGCCGGCACAAGTGGTCAGAGCTGCCAGATGAGGAGTATGGGGCACACATGGTACGTGGTGGGCACTAGGCACTGGTTTAGGAAGAGAAGAGGGCTGGGCAGACTGGGAGAGGTGAGAGACAGACTGCTGGCGCTAAAAAAGAAGATATTTTAAATATGATTAATACATGCATTATATAGTTTATGCAATAAAACCCACTGACAATTATTGTGGCAGTTAACAATACTGATTATCAGCCATCCATTGTAGAAACATGCACAATTCTGCTTGAGTGCAGGGGAAAATATCAAGAAAGTGACATCTAAAGTCAAGTGGTTTATACACATATCATAATAAACCCCTTTGACATATCATCCACGTAGCCAAACAAGGCTTTAACAGCATAGCTTAAGTAAAGAGAGAAAATACAGATAACCCACGTTCCATTTTCAGCACCAAGGACAGCGAAGATATCATAAATGCACGCACCGAAGATTATCTCACCTCAGCTCTGTGTCATATACACGAGCATCCCTGGTTTAATAAGCTTTATTAGCATATGTCCCCTAAGCAGCGTGCAGGACGAGGAGAGGTACTTTCTATAGCCTGCACAGAAGCACTACTGCTCAATACAAACGACAAGAAACCAAGCAAAACCCACATGTGCACATTATGTTTAAATCCAGATCGGTTTATCCGTGGCTTTATTTCTTAAACTGCGGTTTCCAGAACCACTTACGGTCAGGACACCACAAGGTTCCTACCTCTGAGCTGTCCGCCTCCGCCATCTTCCGCCGTAGCAGCAAACAACGTGACGAATGCCGGAGTCCCATGAGAGCCGGCGAGATTTCGAAATAAACTCTTTCAAGTGTCTGTTTCGCTCCCAAATATAGTATATAAAAACACGCACAGGTCACAGGACACTTCTGTCTCCATAGACAGATATGTCAACCTTGATAAAATATAACTTAGTGCACAATAAAACGCGAGAAAAAGTTGTCAGAAAAAATCCAATCGTCCATAATTGCAAAAGTGATATCATTTATCCAGTAGATCTTCAAAGCAGTCTTTGAAGGAGAGGTTTTCTGTTGTGATCCTAGAAGGAACCTACACCCATTAAGAACCGAGCGCGCACTGTGAATGTAGGTGTCCGCTCAGAGACCACACTGCGCGCCTACCTGCTGCTCATCTCACACATAACATTATTCTGTCCAATACGCGCCCACGGCCAAATAAGGCGTCCAGCTGTGCGCTACAAACCATGTATAACAAAGTAGACTCTTACACAAGAATGAGCAACCTTAAACAATACAAATGTTTATAGGTTTACTGCTGAATTCGATGAAATCTTCCATCTACGACAAATTGCGCACTCTTGCGTTGTGCGTAAATGTGGAAGAGTTAACAGTCCACAAGATCAGTGTTCAAGCTTCTGTTCTAAAGAAGTATGATAGCTTTTGTTTACTACCAACACTTGTCACAGTCACACTCAGTCACACTCTGTACTTTATTTTATGCATTTTTGTGGTTGCAAATGTATAATAGTTGTTTATCTGCATATTCTTTGCATATTCTGTCCCGTTGTTCTCGCACTTGGCATTGCCTTTTAGACTTTTTTCATTGTGGGACAAACAAAAGTTCTCCTATTGTTTAAAGATGAAAATAGCTCACAATAATCAACACAATTACACTCCAAAAACTAGAGTACCCAAATATTTGATCCAGCACCAAATAAAAATCAGCAGGTTTCAGTGGCTCTTATTTTAGATGAGTTTGAGAATTGCTTAAGAGCATGGGCCCACGCAGCACCCCTCTGTATACATGCATCCACTCACACACCTCACACATGGGCTACACAAAAGCAGTGTGGGTGTAATAGCAGCAAATAGATCATCATTATTATGCAATGATTATTATTGACTGAACCTGTAAAGCCAACAAAATGCTTAAACAAATATATAATCAAATTTATGTTTTCCAAATTGTTATTTATTGACAATGTGTTATTTGCAAGGTTTATGAGGTTAAAAAACAGCTCTTAATAATATAAGAATACCTCTTGCTCTTTTATCTCCATGGAAACTCCACCGCTAAGCTTAGCAACAATACTCTCTTTACAATTTTCTATTCTTGACTTCAATTTCCCATTGTCATAAATCTCGCACGGAGAGCCCAAGTTTATACATTTCCCCCCTTGTTTCATTTAAAAGGAAAGGAACCATGGTCAAGTTGGTAATGATTCAACTGGTGGTGACTTTGAATCTACCCCCTTCAATTATATTACACTGTTATGTTCAAGAACAGAAACAAATGTTAAAGATTCTCTCATTTATGTGAGTATATGGTTTGCCCTGGAGTCTCACAGAAAAACTGTTGTTGAACATGGGTACTTTTGCTTGATGCAGACCAATCAAAAGTACCTGTACAGTACTGCAATCCTTCTGGTGTCCATGCCTGGGGTACTGAAAATATCAACATATATGAGGTTTAGTGTCTTGTACATAGTGACCACATCAAGTAGTCATTTAGGGTTAATTTAGTCCAACACTCTCACATTGTTCTTCACCTTTTACATAACTTTTTTCATTCTACTGATGAAATAATGGGACACAAATAGGAGGGGTGGGGTACAAAAGCTTTTCAGGTAACTTTAGTCTTCTTTTTTAGTACTGTGTCCTGGGTTGTAGGCCTTTTTATCCCAGAACAAATATATTATGAAAGGGGTTTGCATGAAAAGGTAGAAATTAAATTTAATTAAATTAAAATGTAAAAAA
>KN520604.1:478-22121 GCA_000787155.1 Scartelaos histophorus | reverse complement strand
GTAGTTGGTAAATGTTTGTTTTTTATGAAGAAAAATTACAAATACCTCTACTAGTGCAAGTGTAAAGCAATATACAATGTACAAAGTCATTATTATAAAAGGGGCACAATTGCTTTTGCCTGTACTCTGTTGAAATGAGACATGCAGACACTTTTTAGTTTCAGAATTGTCCCAAGGTTTGGAGTAAATGTGTAGGTAAGTAAAAACTACCAGTACATTTAAAGGTCGTATGTTACACAAAATTGGCTGCCATGTTAAAATGTTGTTGCCTCCTCAAAAAGCTTCCCACAGTTGTGTTTGGTTTTATTCACACACGTTTGAGCAATCCTGGATGATCTACATCTGTACATCTCCAAAGCTCACGATGCTCTGTTCCACCTCGTCATGTCATGTAGTGTTACTTTTCAAGTTAACAACTAACATTTACTTTTAGTTCAGTAGAGATTGGAAAGTCCAGGGCTAAAATTGTCCAAATGATTCTATTAAAGATATATAGAAAAACACGGTGAAGCACTTCCTGTATTATGACACTCAGTCACTCATTATGACACTCAGCCTAAATGTCCAGGATTTCAGTATATTTTGATGAGGATATAATATTATAACATGCAGTGGAAGTTCTGCACTGATTTACTTCCCCCCTGATACCTACCTACCTCCCCTGATAACATGAATAAAAAAATATGTAATAAGTAATAGAGTAATATGGATCCTTTAATGGTGTAAAAACTTTAAGGTAACTGATCATCATGAATGTGTGTAATAATGGAATAGTTGTGACGTAAATAGATATAAACTACTTCCAGTTGACTCAAAAATACAAATTCAGAAATAACCGTGGCACATTTTTAAATTGTGTTTCATATTCAAAGCAACTGCATGCTCAAATCAAACTCAGTTCCAACAAAACCAGTTAATTTGCTATTTCACTGTTACCTAGGGTTATGTTTCAAATCCTTTTAATCATGTCATGTAATTAAGTCAATATTATGACTGCATCATAATCAGCATTAAGAGAAACATTCCCATTCACTTTTCAGTGACATTTTTGCAGCTCTTTGAGGCCCTTCATTCACTGACCCATTTGCCTTGTCTTAAGGAATAAATGTTGTTCTTTCTATTACTGGGTCAATTTGAGGTCACTTCCTCCAATACAGATGACTTTTGTGGTTCTCATTTTAATCAGTATGAAGAGCGTGTATGGTAATAGTGTGGAATCCAGCTCATTTTCAATCACTGCTGACATTGAGTTAACCTAGAGGCAGTGACTTGCGTGTGTGCCATGTCAAACAGGGGGCAGTGTGACACCATCTATGTGCAGGGCACTGATCTGCATGGGACTGTCTGCCTATGCCCTTCTGCTTTTGTCATGAGGATCCTGTAAGCACTAGGCCCAGTCATGAAAGCACATTTAAAGATCCTATATTACGTTACCTTATCAAAAAAGTACCTGGAGCTGAGTTTTGTTTCATTCACACATGTTTGAGTAACCCTGCATTATTAGTCACTGCCAACGCTCAAAATACTCTGTTCCACTTTGTGATGTCACGTAGTAGTAGTTCTTAGGTTAACAGCACCTTTTACCTTTTGTTCAGCAGAGACGGGCAACTGCAGGTTTGAAATCATCCAGATGATTCTAGTTAAGGTGGATGGAGTTTAAACCACTTCCTGTATAACCACATGACATTACACGGTGTAACACTTTATTTTCTGTCTGAGAGAATAAAACAAAACGCAACTCGAGGTTTGTTTGTGATGATGAAACAACATTATTACATCAGAAAAATAATACAATAGTACAATAATACAGGCCCTTCAAAGACATACAATTTACAACAAAATGTTTTAACCAAATTGTCATCAATGTATCCCAAATCATTCTCTTTTCCTCATGTCTGATTTATTACTGCAGTTATTTATATCAAAGGTCATTAGTGCTTTTTTGTTGTTAAAGAGCTTGTTCTTTTGATATTTATTTATATGGCAGAAGTCAAGGCTCAGATTTGTTTAAAATGATTCAAACTGTGAATGGGAGTATTTACCCTTTGGAATTATGAAGTTCTAAATAAAACATGGTTCTACAACAATAATGTTTAAAAATGACTAATATTATGAATATGCATTTTGTGCACAAAGCTCCCATTTGTGTTGCCTGCTCTGCTTCTGTGCTGATTCTTGTGTTGGTTCAGGGTTAATCAGGATAGAAATGTATAAAAATTGGAAAGGATTTGGTTCTTTTAAAAATGAGATCCAGTTCCAACCATTCTTGTTAAGGGACCCTTCAACACAGCTGACTTGTTCATATCAATAATCACTGCAAGGCTGACAAAGAAAAGAAAAATTAAGTGAACTCCATTACATGTTATTCAGAGTCATCTTAACTCTTGCCAGATTAAAATGTACATTTTCTCTGTTATAAAAGCCATTTCAATTGGAATAAGTCATTCAATAAGTATGTATAAAAAATGTTACATATTGGTTATTAGAGCAAGGCCACCTCCAAAAAACTGTCCAGCTGTTGTCCACCTTTACAGGGTTCTATTCACACTTTGTTACCTATCGAAAATTGCATTTGCAAATAGCTATTCAAAATGCTTATAAAAATCAATCATGAGCATCCATCTGGTTTTCTGGGTCAGGCTGGTGTGAGGGGCTGTGGCTCTGTTTGAGCACACGGACAGCAGCTGGCTTTTACTGCACAGGGGCCCTCCATAAAGAGAAGAGGGGCCGACTTTGGCCGGCACTTCACATGTTCAACACACATCAAGCGCTGCTGTGATCATGCAAAATTGACCACGTGCGATTGGACTAGTTAGCTGCAGAACTTTCCTCGCCCTTGCATCAGTATTTCTAAGTTCAACCCACATTTTCTTACATTGGCTTGGAACTGGCTAACTAGATTTGAATTGAGAATTTGTTATGTGAAAGTAATTAGAAGGTGATATCCGTCTAACTCATAAAAGGTGTCCACACAATGGGGGTTGCCATGGAAACCGTGTGGCCAGAGTGGTCATGTGGGAGACGAGCTTTAATAATGTATTGGTCGAGCACACAAGGCAAATATGACTATATAGAAATTTCAGTCAATGATAAGATAGGACTAGATTCTTTTGAGGTCCTTTTTGTAAAAAGGCCATAATGCGCTGCTCAAATGAACGGCCTACGGGGCTTTACAGGACAAATATTAGGCACATACAGGCAAAGTACATTCACTGCCATATACAAAGCACAATTGGTACAGCCATAATGGGAATAAACTGAGTTTTTGTGCATGACAGTACTATTTTGTACTGCATGTATTTTTAGACAATGTTGGAAAGTAGCTGAATATACAATGTCAGAATTTGAAGTACCTGTATTTTGGCAGTTACTTTTTTTCATTTGGTAATGTTCAGAATGTATTTACTCTTCTAAAATCAAAAGTATTTAATGCAATTTAGGCTTCAACGTGCACAAAATGACAGGAATAATGATGTTTTAAAAACTGAAATAAACTCAAAGCTGTTTTTGATCCTATGTTGCATCTTGGCAGTATAATTTAAATGCAAACACAATGTTAAAGTCTTTCAAGTATTCTTCAGAATAACATGTATCAGAATACATTACAAAATAGATTTAATGGCAGGTGTTCAGCATTCTGTAACTAAATACACTTTCAAAGTATTCTTCCCATCACTGTTTTTAGACTTGTAAAAAGTATATAGCTTTGATTCACCTGCAGTGATTTCACAGTTATAACCACAGTGTGAAGTCCTATGCAATAAATAGGTATTCAGTTCTGTTCTTTTCATTTTACAGCTAAAAGTGAGATGTAAAATGGTAAGATTCAATAATAGTCTTTAAATATAGGCCTGGTACTCATTTCATTTTCATTTACATTTATCTCAGTGTTGTTTTTTTTTTCTTTTTTCCTTTCAACTGCACTAAAAACTAGGAATGTATAGTGTTGTCAAAATGTCTTTCTACCATGGACCACTCCTAATGAGGCTTTAAAGAATGTATATTATGCTAGATTTACTTTTTTGTCTAAAACATATGTGGAGTTGTATTATTCGCACTTACGTTCTCTAAGTCACATAAAAACACCTACTTATCCAATCCAATCCCTTTATTTAAATCGCACATTTCATAAACACACAGTTTCCAAACTGCTGCACAAATACAAACTAAAAGCAACAATAATAATATAATGAAATAATAAACACTCTTCCTAAAACAATAAACCAGTAAAATCAAATAAGAGCAAAACCATAAGATAGCAATAAATAAATAAAAACTCATAACATACATACAAATAAATAAATAAAACAAACAAAATAAATAAAAGACACAGACTGCTTATGAATTTTCCAGTTTTGTGGCATCACAGGTAAAAGTCTCTTGTGCTGTTTGTCCAATATCCAATATACTGTCCAATATCAAGCATTTTTACTTTCTAATCCTGTTCATTGCGACTGTTTAATTCAGCATGTCAGAAAATGTTTTGAACTCTAGCTGTAATTCCATCCGCTGCAACTAGAGGGTGACATAACCCAAATTCATGCTATTGTAGGAAACCTGTAGAAACAAGGTGTCTATTGTTTGAAGATAGCCATTATTAAAGGCCAATAACAATACAGAGCCACATACTATTTGTTCTTTAACATATAAAGCAGTCAGTGTTGATAAAATAGTAAAAAAAAAAATAAGAATATCTATGTTTTCTTGAAAAGTTAGACATGTTTGTAACAGGCTGAAAATGACAGCCCCCTCGTAAATAAGACGTTATAAATCATCGTGTAGAGTTCTTTTACATACAATTAGTTTTAATGAAGTGTAGTTCAGCAACCTCACAGAGACCCCAGAGACAACGTCCTCAAAAGTGCATGTGATTTGGCTATTTCTCTTTTCCACTGAAATTGATTGTCATTATACATCTTTGTTCACGGTAACACAGAATTCCTGGCATAACTCTTGGGTGCAGCTAGTCCGACTTGTTACAAAATTAGCCTTGGAGTAGTTCATTTCTAGATTGACACTATAAGACGCGCTGAGCTGAGTGGAGAGACACTTCAATTTGTCCAATTCCACACTTGTGAGGATTTGAGTAATCACCAGGCTGCACAGGCTGATTGGCCCAGAATGACGGCTCAAATTGTACTGAAACGTCACACTGATGATATGCAATTTTTCATCCCTCGCCTCTTCCTATAAGTCAGAGAAATGCAAATGCAATTATGGTTAAAATGATAGAAAGAACAAAATAAATTAAAACTGAGGTAGTGATGTTGTGTCCTTGGGCAAGAGACTTTTAATCACATAGATTAGAATGTTGCAATCAGTAAACAGGCCAAATGACAAAGTGACACATGTGCTGAAATCCTGTAGTCGAGTGTAGACTCACTGCATATTTCACCTCTGCTAAATCTTTATCCAGTTTTTGATTCTTCCTAATCTGGCTCTCATCATGTGTAGCCCCTGAGTAGAGTTCAACATGTTCATCGGAGACGCCTCTAGCTGAAAGTGCTCAAAACCAATGACCAAACAAATACTTCACGTTGATTGGTTGAGGCGCCAAAACAGCGGAAAAATCAAACTTTAGTTAAAACCATCTGAGTGAAAAACACTGACATCTCAGCCATCCACAAATGCACAAAACGCTTCCCTCTTCATGCTTTTCAGTAAATAGTCCATATTTCTACTAAAATATTCCAAAGCATGTTTGTTTGTCTAGTTTTTTGTTATGGTTTGTTCTGCACTGGCTTTAACACAAACCACAGAGCTGCCCTGTGATTGGTCAGTTCAGACCGATCATGCAAACGGTTCAGCTGGAGCTTTTCAGGACCGAAGAGTTTGTGAACTCACAGACGTGAGAATTGTCTTTCTGGCAAGCGAGCATCAACTAATTGAAATGAATATTTATTCAGCTTCACCTCCTTTTGGACTGATTATGCTGTGAATGGTGTTAGGCCTACGTTTCATATCTGTGACCATATCTGTGGCAGTGTGACCTGCGGGCAGGTCTGGCCACTTTAGGAGACTGTTCCCATTAACCAGCCTCTCGCCCTCTGACCTTCGCCTTTCAGGTAGTAATCTTGCTTTTTAGTAACTTCAGTCATTCAGTTGGGTCCTAATACAGTTATTCCATTTAGTGCCGTGACCTGTTACCTGGCGTGGCATGTTGTACTCCGGATACGTGATCGCTGCTCAGGATAGTTGTGGTACTGCTGTCAAAGCAAGTTTCTGAGAGGCCAAAGTGGTATGTTGGAGCTACAGACCTGCGTTGCCATTTAGCTGTAGGCATTAGAAATAACTTGAATATTTTTCTAGGTGTGACTCCTGGGAGCTGCGGTGTGGTGCTGGAGCCGTTGTCTTGCCTTTTCTCCTGCCCTTTGCCTTGTCTTCTTTATTTCTTTTCGTACATGTGTGATTGACCGAATGGAGATACATCTAATTATGTATGCACATGCTCTTAAACTTAAATTACGTGTAAAATAAATGTACAACTTATTTGAAAATGGAACATCGCCTCTGTATGGTCAAAGACAAACCTATGTGACCATTTCTTTTTGGTGGTTTTGGTGGTGTGGCTGGTAATTAGTAATTTTATGTACTTTCTTTGACCACCACCATCATACCAAACCCGTCGTGCTACATCTGTAAACTGAAAATTTGATCATTGATTCCATTGCAAATAGCTCCCCCTATTGGACACATCATTCTTTCGTTTGTCCAAATGACCATCAGATGGAGCCTTTAACTTTTACTTTTAATCTAACACCAATAGTTTTAAAACTTAAAAACCTAACCTGAACCATATTACCTAAAATATTTCATGTATTGTTACGTTCGGAGAAGCATGTCCATTTGAACAACAGAAAGATGAAGGCACTCTCTATAAAGTACATTGCACTATCCATTTTGTCCTGAATATTCCATTAGATCTCTTAATAAATCGTACACTCCAGTGCACAGATAAAATGCTCAGACACAGTGTTCAGTGGCCACTTTTGCAATCTCTACTTTTAAGAGGTACATGAACTTAACTAACATCTCCTAATTAGTTATTGAGTGGCTGCAAGAACTCCAAATGGTGAACATGAACAGAAGTAGTTAAGTATGGAGCAGGCAAGTTTTCATCAGGTGGCATCGTCCTCCTCTGAAAGTGGTTCTCCCGCCTTCACTGGACTCATTTACATGCTCAAAATGGAGAAGTATAAAGTATTTTGCCTTACTATGGTTTCACTCCATGCAACCTTTTCTGGCAACAAGAAACATATGACCAGAATTTAAGGCTGAATTCCAGTAATACCTCAGGGAAAACAATGACGCCTGCCTCACACTAGTATCTTATTAATCATTATTTGAAGTGCACTGGCCCAAATGCCTCAAATGATCTAAACAAATTCAAAAAGGTTATGTCACAGGTGCTGTTTTTATTGATTTCTGAACCATTTTCTCCGTTTCATTGGCCTAGTAGAAATGGTACTAGTAGACGGGGACAAGTTGTCAAATCCAATCAGAGCCCATAAACTTAAAATGAGAGTCCCCCAAGGCAGTATACTCAGGTCTTTACTTTGTCTTATTTGTATTAATTATCTCACTCCTCATTGTGTGAAAAAGAAAGTGTATATGTATGTAACTCATCTGAAACAGCCATAATCAAACATCCAAATCCCATTTCCCACATTTCTTCAAATAAATAAAAATAAAATAAATAAAAACATGTGGATGACTGTACCTTCTTTCACTTCTGTAGCCGTAACTGCAACATTCACTCGCACACACAACTCAGACGTAGGAAAGTTGGGTGAAATGTCTTGCCTCAACAACACAACAGCAATATTCACTGGTAAGAGTGAATCCTTTATGTGACCACTGCCATGAAGAAAACATAAAGTTACTTAAATGGTTTTTATCATAATTATTTCATTGAAATTGATTTGGTCTTGTCCTGGTGGCTTAATGAGTAGGTGTAACATTTCTTTGTTCACGTGTCATTGCTAATTCTGTTACGCCTCAGTGCGTATTGATTATAATGACGTCTATTTAAAGAAAACCAGTGCAGAGGGAGATTGAGATGACTCAAGTGTCACACTCTTAAAGACCAGAGTGAAAAATGAAAGTAATCAAAATGATGCATGTGCAGACTCCCACATACATTCTCAGTTTTAGTGACATGTTGGCTTTTAAAAATAGACTAAAGGACAGTTATTTTTGCTCCTGCCCTTCACTGTCGATGCATCAAGAAATTCAGATCTGGTGCTTGTGCTGAGCATATTTAGGCTGTGTTCACACACTTCCTGTTTGAGTGCAGCTTAACCTTGATGTAAAGTTGCACTGATCCAGTTGTAGACCTGGTTTAGTTTAATGAGCAAGTATTACATTTCTATGAGATATTAATTGCTAAAACATTAACATATTTAGATCATTATATTACTTTGAAAAAAACCTATATTTGACAAAAACTAGATTATATAACAACATATTCAAAAGTTAAATTCCTTTCCGTTTAGTTTTTGGTTTCTCTGCCACTTCTGTTGCTGTTCTGTGAGGGGGGGAGCTGAGCAGGGAGGGGCCGAGTGGTGGGAGTGTGTATGCTTATGGGTTTGATTCTTGGACAAATGGCATGGTATTGTACACCGAACCATAAGGAGGGTTTGAATATTGCCTGTGTAAGACTGCAAGATCACTCAGACATGTACAAATGATTCAGAAGGCAACTTCAGGCAAGTTTTTGATGAGGGAATAACAGATATAAGTTAAAGAAAAATAAACAAGCATATACATATTGTGTGAAAATAACAATTTAGACCTTTAACCATGTCATAGTTGTTTCCTCTAATAATTTATTCACTAGATCTGTGAATGTGCTTTTTAAGATGCCGTCGCCGTCATAAGCCCACTGCTCTATTTACTTTGTTCTCCAATTTTATGTTCATAATCAGTGATATGCTGAGTGTGTGATATTCTACATTCCATAGTTATTTTGGTACAAATGAAAAAACATTCTGATCTTGCTAGCCTGATGTGCAGATATCCATCGGAGGTGACTTTTTGTTGTGATGATGTTTGCACCAAGTCCCATTGGGCACCGTAGTTTTATAATGCAGAAGTCAGCTGACTTGTTTCTTTTATTAAATTGTTTTAGATGAATATTGCAACTTCAAACGTGCAAATTATAACATCATGATCCATGGGTGTCACAGATTATAACCACACATCAGGCACAAGGTTTTCTTTAAGTCCAATACTGATTCCCATGTGCACTCTACAGCCTGAATGGGTGACATATGTTTCGGAAATGCACCAGTGATTATTTTATAGGCATCCCTATGACTCAGACGAGATAAACAGTATTTTCATATCCTCCATCCTTCTCATCTTTCAAATAACATGCATGCATGAACTCGTAAGCTTTCTCTGGCTCATGCTACTTATCAGCTATATTAAAACATTAATCCGAGATACTGAAAGGTTAAAGGCATCACTCTGCTAAAGCTGAAATCTTGTGTCACAATCCGGGTGGATGAGATATTCAAGAAAAGCAGTGAGAGTTAAAAGATCCATCATTTATTCAAATAGGAAAATCCCTGAGAAAGCCAGCCACTGTTTTTAAGTGACTCCAGCCGTATGCCACCAGCTCTGTTGTAAGAATCTACAGTGTAGTGCTTGCATCATTTATTTTGACATAAATATCCCAGCAGCCGCGGATGTGAATATGATTTACATTTTCATAATTTCAAATAAAGTACCTGGGCCGTCTTTCCAGATGAAGCATTAATGAGAAGAGTGCGCCGTATGCTGCTCACAAATGTCTTTGTTATGAAAATGCACAAATCACAGGCTCAAACATCACATGCACCGTCATGGCTGGATCATTAAAATGTGCATGTTTGGAGTTTGCCTGTGTAGCTCGAGGTACTTTAAGCATTCAGACTGAAGTTATATGTACATGTTTTTCTGAAACATGAAAGGCTAGAAATAGGTGCACTAAATGGTGTAAACATGTAACATGCACAAAGGAGAGGGAGAAGTCGTGGAGCTGAGGCGCTCACAACATTCTGGTGTTTTTCACATTCTATGTTACCGCCTTGACTTTCTGATGTTTACTCTTACTACTGTCTACTACACAGCTATCATAAATATTTCATTCTGATTTACTTTACTTTACTTTTTTTTTTAAATAGTAAACTACACTTTAAATAACAAACCATTAACAAAGCCTTAACAAACCATGAACAAATTACGTAATTAATAATGAACAAACAGTTTATTAAGAAGGATTCAGACTTAGTAAATTCTTAGTTAAAGCAAGACTAAAATGCTAAATACACTTTTCAGACCTTTTAACCATGTTATAGTTGTTTCTCCTCACTATTAATCACCCGAAGTTGTATTTGGAGGGATTCATGAATGTTTGAGGGATTTTTATTTTTTTATTTTTAATGAATTAATTTTATTTTTTATTTATTTTACCTTATTTAAGACTCCATTTTGCAGATAAACTCCAGTTTTCACCACCAGCGTGTGCCTACTGCACTAACTAACATGACAACTTCACTATTCCAGGTTGTGATGATGTTTGTGGTGACTTCAGCTCACACTGGGCACTTCAGTTTTCTAGTAAGTCTTAGTTGTCTGTCTAAGTTTTAGCTCAATATTGCGACACCATAAGTCTTGTTTAACCCTAACCCTGAATCATTCTTGATGAACTATTTGCTATTTGTTTTACTAAAACTAATGAAAGGCACAGTATGGAGGTGGAGGAGATGCAGACAGCAGGAGGATGTCCTCCCTCAGGCCAAAGAAAAATCAGGTTTCTGGAGTTGCAATCGCACTCACAGGATGGACACACATTTTTAGTTTAATAAACATAATCAGACACAAGACTTTTATTATAGTGACTTTTTTGGCTGCAAAATCACATATTGTGGCTTTAAAGTGCAGTTATCATAAAGTGGTAGTGAATAGTCACAAAAGACACAAAGGCAATGCATGGAAGGCCCCACCCAGTACAATAATTCAATGGTTTATACAAAGCGCAATTTTGACTTTTTTCTCAAAGTTATGACCAATTCAGTGTTTTGAGAGTAACAAGATTTAGTGTAATTTGCTGTTTGGGTGTCTTGCATTGGCCGTGCTTTGAAGGCCTGTATTACAAAGCTGCAGAGGCTATCTGACACAGTCATTAGGGACAAAGCCTGGCCCTGGGCAATTTGAACTTTCTAATGTTTACATATATCATTCCCCTGTCTTGCATGTTGTCACTTTGTTCACAGACTGTTTGATTTTGTTTGATGAGAAAAAGAAAGAGAAAAACTGCAGCTAGAGAAAATCTGTCTGTAGCTGTTTTGTTTGTTAGCAGTGTGGCATAATGAGAAGAAAGACACAAGTTTACTGGTGTTTGTTTGCCAAGCTGTAAAAATATGGGGGTTGGAACCATATGCTAGTGTATTAATGCACTTTGTTTTTGAATGTTTTGTATGGAAAGAAGCTATCACCTCTGCCATTATATTCTAAGTATAATTTGCTCATTTTCTTTCATAGTAACACTTGTGATTAACTTAAAATCAAATAACTCACAGTGCTTTTCCCATTGTTCATTGGGCAGAACAATTATCTAGTGTTTATTGTTTACATGTGGTGTGTGTACACAGATGTTGTCTATTACCTCCAACACAAAGATTAAAATTGTGCTTCTGTTAAAGTCACGTCAGGGAGCATCATGAAAATAAACAGTCTCCTTTTTAGATACTGATCAAAGGGGAAACAGTTATGTATTTGGAAGTACATGTGCACAAGGCTTTGACAATAGCAATTATAGTGTCAGTTTCAAATTAAAATAGATTGTATAAAGTCATACTGGTGTCATGTGTCTGATGTTTTCCTGTAATAAAGTAAAAGGGTTTTGTTCTTTGTGGAAACACGTGCACTGTTAGCATGCTAGTGCTTGTTTACAGTGATGGCAAAACTCTGCACTGTCTTCTTAAAGTGCTGAAAAACACTTATAAACTCATTGTGGTGAATGATTAGGATGCATGAAATATATTACGTAAAGTGAGCAATCAAACTGGACTGCTGCAAACAGCTTTAAATGAACTTTTCTGTTCTTTCATATTAAGACACAAAATGATAGGCAGGATACAGCACCTGTCCTGCTTCTGATTTTGGCTAATTTAATGCAATTGAATTGAAATGTGCTTATTTCATTTAACTCTTTTCAAGATGGACCATGGGTTATTGTGACACCTGTTGTCTGGGAATTTAACCTGCAAACCCTTCTGTCTGTAATTTAATCCATGCATGCATTTAAAACGCATTTAAAAAAATGAATTTCAGCAGAATTTACAGCATTAAAATCTGCAAAAGACAGGAAATATATAGATTAGAACATTTCAAATTTGTATTATACAGTCTGAGTGCTGTTGGCAGAGCAGATTGCTTGGGTGCTCGGGTGCGTTTGTGCGACGCTGGTCGTCCCAAAAGTTTTCCTTGTTCCTCTGTTGCCTCTGGGAGCTCTGTGCTCAGGCCTTAGTTACACAGATGGGTCACAGTGCAAACCCACTGCATGACTGAACTGGAACCTGCTCTCGCTCTGCACTGAGGGGAGATGATCTTCAGGCTCTTTTTCTCTTTTTCCCTCAAAAGCTGCAGCAGCAGTGGACACCTCCATCCTTCAGACATGGCCTCACCCATGTGCTGATTTAAAAAAATGAATCCTGGTGTGGTAGCAGGTCCTGGTGTGGTGGGCCACGCCTTGTTAGAACATTCAGGAAGTGGAAGTGCCTTGTTTAGCTTTTAGGTAAATAAGCTACTTAGCTTTTTAGAAATATGTCTTATTAGAAGAAAACACCAAGTTTCTATTCTATCTGTCTCCGTGGCCCATCATTCTGAACACACATAACTCTCCTTTCCGTTCTCTATGATTTGAAGAGTTTAAATTGTATTCACATGACCAAAATAGCTGCCTTTGCCGCAGGGAGAAAAACTGCAAAGAATAACATAACAAACCCAGACATACGCTGCACCACACCACCTCTTCCAATCTATAGCCGGAGATGAGTATCGGGCCGGTCAAAGCACTTTCCTGTGTGCCAGTGCTGTCCTTGGAACTATTTAATCACAACATGGAACAGTGTGGCAAATTGGCGCATTCTGATTGGCCGCTTCTTGACAGCCGTGACCATATGGAGAGAAGTGATATACCTACCTGCTATCTCGGCGTGAGTGATGTCTCCGGTAAAAATGATTACTTCATTTAACCACGCATTACTCGGTCGGCTTGGGGTTGGAGGCAAAATCAAAATTTATTAGGACGGGCGGATGGGAAGGTGCCGTGCATCAGCTGGGCCTTATACGTGATGCGCGGAAATGTGCAGAATTAAATCGTATCATCATATATTAAAAGTCCTATATTGTGTTTTAAAGCTGTTACCTCATCAAAAACAAGTTACGTTTTAGTAATCCTGCATTATTAGTTGTTCTACGTCCTTTAGTTCAGTAGGGATTTGCAATTCCAGGTCTGAAATCATCAAAATTATTCTAGAGATTAAAAACACAGTGAAACATTTGTGCGTGAAACAAAACACAACACCAGGTATGTTTAAATGAGGAAACAGCATTATAACATTGATCAAAAATAGCGTAATAAGAGACATTTAACCATAAAAACCAAGATATCATACACGATCATTATATTTGTTTCTATTTCTATGTTAATTCCACTGTAGCAAATTATAGAAAGCCCTAATGAGCACAATCTCTTGTTTAGTGATATTTGCCATTTACATTTGTACAGTGATACGGAAATTATATTAACATTCTAGCCAACTCATGGCAGAGGCGGCGCAGATACTATGTGGCATTTCAGTAAATGTCAGCCAAAAGAATAAACAATCTCCCAGTTTAATTTCACTCTGCCACAATATTCTTCATTAGTGCTGAGTGACATACAATGCATCGGGAGTAATTAATAATTTTAACTGAATAAAGCCCAAAGCAATAAATGCCAATGGTTGATCTTTGGCGCTGGATATCTTGAGCACAACGACAGTAATGTGGAATACAATTTAGCTGATAACATGCACATTTGTAAGTACATGTTATCCCATCCAGCCATTACACCAATGTAATAATACGCTCAGTGCCTTTAATGTTAATTTTTTTCTCTAATGAAGCTGTGTTGTGCATGGGTTTATAGACAATATTAAGTTGCAAAATTGAGTTACGGTCCAAGCTAAGTGAATCTCAAGGACTCTTATTACATTAGCCACTGACACACATATACATATAGAGCAGTAAACCCAATATTAACAAGTGCATGCGATTAGATCAATCTGCTATGCTAATGAGGAGAATATTCACAGGCTCCTTGCACGCACTATGTGTAGCACATTTAAGGCTCTTAACATATCATTAACCCACATGATTTACATGAAATATTCAATGTAATACTATGAGGTTTTGCTAAAGAGACACTTTTGCCTCTCCGCACATTGTGCACTACTAAACATAATGAAAGTGAGGCCTTGTTATTTCTTTCCCATTGCATTGTACAAACATATATGGTCAAATGTTATAGCAGCAGTGCGTAATGAAGACATTTTATTCATTTTTTATTATATTTTTTTAACCAAATAATTAGTTATGATATCAGTCAACAATTTACTGATAGTTACTGCTCCATAGGTCATTATGATTAAATATTTTTTAACATATGACACCTTGAATCCACCTGTCAATCATCTGGGGGAGATTCAGTATTGATCAGACTCATATCTTCAAGTGTCAGAGAAGAGTGTTTTCTGGATCCTTGGCAATGGAGCATCTCATCACTTTTTGGGGCATTTGTTCTGTGAGGGACAACATTTTCAATCCCGCGTGCACTACTAAACATAATGAAAGTGAGGTTATTTCTTTCCTGTTGCATTGTACAAACATATATGGTCAAATGTTATAGCAGCAGTGCGTAATGAAGACATTTTATTCATTTTTTATTATATTTTTTTAACCAAATAATTAGTTATGATATCAGTCAACAATTTACTGATAGTTACTGCTCCATAGGTCATTATGATTAAATATTTTTTAACATATGACACCTTGAATCCACCTGTCAATCATCTGGGGGAGATTCAGTATTGATCAGACTCATATCTTCAAGTGTCAGAGAAGAGTGTTTTCTGGATCCTTGGCAATGGAGCATCTCATCACTTTTTGGGGCATTTGTTCTGTGAGGGACAACATTTTCAATCCCGCTCTAACCCGCAAAGAGCTGTAATATTCAGTCTCGCACTGTTTTGTGTTGGGTCGAGTGCAGCTCTAATTTGCTCAGCTTTAGAACAGCTTTTTCAGACAGTGAAATGAAGCAGGACCGAGCACCAAATTGCAGGACATGTTTCCATGTCAAAATGTCATAGTAATGCACACAAGTCCTCCCTATGAGTTTACAGTCAGTTGATACTTGACAATGAGCCCACGCTGGGGGTTTTCTACATGCATCTGTAATAGTGGAGTGTTTAGGAGAGGTGTTTGATTTTCTACAAAAAATGTAAAAGCAACTTAAACTGTTCAGCTAATTCTACTAGCTTATATAAGGGGCGTGTTTAACAGCACAAATACCTGCTGCAGTTCAGTCAGTTCGTTATGGTCAGACTGTGTTAAAACAAAGCTCAGATTAAATGTTTCCATGTCAAAATGTCATAGTAATGCACACAAGTCCTCCCTATGAGTTTACAGTCAGTTGATACTTGACAATGAGCCCACGCTGGGGGTTTTCTACATGCATCTGTAATAGTGGAGTGTTTAGGAGCAGTGACACAATGCACACATTAGCAAACAGTGCACAAACAGTTTAAGTTTTAATACAAAATAGGTTCAAGAACACATTTCCAGGAGTATTATTATAACAGGCGTTCATGGTCCTGTTTATTAGGTGTTTGATTTTCTACAAAAAATGTGAGAGAAACTTAAACTGTTGACTAATTCTACTAGTTTATATAAGGGACGTGTTTAACAGCACAAATACCTGCTGTAGTCCAGTCAGTTCGTTATGGTCAGACTGTGTTAAAACAAAGCTCAGATTAAAGCATCACACCTCAGGGAATGTTGACGACATCAACTGCAAAATATCAATCAAAAGTTTTATAATTCAATGCAGACAAAGCACAGCGGACTGATTTAGCCACAAAGTATTGGTATTACAATACACTTTATGGGGGGAAAAATAAAATCGACTCATTTACAAGAGAAAAGTTGGGCAATAATGCAGCTGTAAATTGAAAACGTATGCGTCCTTCTAAGACATATTTACAAATAGCCAGTGCACCACCAAATCCCATAGTGTATTTTGTTAGTGTGTCTAGACTTTCTTATTCCTCCCATTGCGAAGGTTATAAATGAGGAGTTGTGCTGTGACAGACTGCTGCTGGAGACATCTTTATATATTTACCTGTCTTTGTTTACAGCTGACATTTACACTTTGGATTTGATTTGCCCCTAACCTCCTACAAGGCACTGTGGCGCGTCTTCATAACAGAGTAGATGGAGTTGTGTTGACGTGCCGAGCTCATGCCAGGCTTCTATTTTCAAGCATGGGTCTGATAGGAGTTTGGGGTTTTTAGAGGTAATTTGACTTTCGCATCACTTACATTCTTGACAAAATGGGTGAAAAACAGCTCCGTGCAAACGTCTCAGGTTTATGAGACAAGCTATGAACAAAGTAAGGCGTGATCGTGCACAAAATGAGAGAGAGCAGGATCTGTCTCGTTATGGTAATCAAGACTTTTGGGGTGTTTTCAGATTTTAGAAAGAGGGAGGTGGGCTGTAGTATTTTCATAAATGTACAAATGCAGAATTACAAATAGCTGAACCTAACAAACTGAAACCAAACTCTAATAATGTTAGTTTATTCTGTATTTAGTTACTCTTCTGCAGTTGAACTTGACATGTGGCAGAGCTGGAGATGAGGAAACTCTTGTAATTTTCAACTCAGGAAAAGGGAGCACGGCTCAGACTTGTCTATCACCACACTTTTTGCATTTTGCCTGCATTCACACACATTGTTCAGCATTTTGAGACATTTTGAATTTCTGATCATAGATTTCATACTTCTGTTGTTGCCTCTGCATATGTATGTAGATCTTACAATTATCTCATCAACGAATGTTTACAAAAAAGTACTGACTTCCACACTTCCTAGACACTAATCCCAGAGAGACTCATCTACCCACACTAAACTGTAAGTTTTAACATGATGAAATAGTCTTATATTTTCCATTTAGTAAAGTGTGTGGATGAGCAGGTTTGGACGGATGTATCTGATAAAGTATTTCTGCTGCTGTTACACATACATGGAGTAAAAGTAAGAGGCTCAGACTTGTCTCTCACCCGTTTTGCTTTTCGTTGACATTCACATGCATTTTTCAGTAGGGTGCACGAAACTTCTTTTCCAGACTGTAAAGTTAACCATGATTAACTTCCCCAACATAACCAATCCAATCTCATCTTAAAGTCTTGTACAGTGGCACACTGGGCTCTTCTTACATGTTTGTGACATATAATTAGTTGTAGCTGTAGACAGAGAACAGGGGCTGATTTAGTCGTAAAGTGCCTCTTCTGGCCTGTACCAGACCACAGACAAGGCCCTATCTCTGGTTTTGGAAGAAAAGATGTGTTGGGCAGGGTTAGTATTTGGATGGAAACCACTGGGTTTACCAAGTTCTATACTGGGGCAGCAGTGGCTCCTGTACATACTGCCATTGTGTCTGTGGGCAAGTTCAAGTTCTAATTAATAGTTAAGTACACTATAATTAATATAATTAATTATACTGAACTTAATTATATGAACATTGTTTGTGCTTGTGCACACATGACAGTCTGGCAAGTTGACAGTCAGTAAATTATGTTTGTTCACAAACACATTTTCTCACCAGATGAAGAAATAATATTATACTGAGAAAAAGTAAAGATGTAAAAGCACTAAAAGTTAGGTGTGCAGCTTTAACACAGAGACTACGGATGAAGTGTCTTGCCCAAGGACACAACAGAAGTATGCAAGAATTTCCAGTTTCCAGGCATACTACTTGAATTTTAACACTGAATATGATTCCTTTTTTCCCCTTTTTTATACTGAAAGTGAAGTAATCTACAGTAATTGAAGTTGAAATGTGTTGGATGGTACTTGGTTTCCAGTGTTGCAAACAGGTGTAATATTAAAAGTTGTCAAATAAAGCGCTCCATTCCGCGCTCTGACTTTGTTACAGTCCATTAGGTCGAATGATGACCCTTTCTCGTCAGGCGCAGATTAGACATTTCGCCTTGTCAAAAGCGATCAGCTCCACTGTTCACTGTGACAGCCACATTCAATGTACCGCCTGCTTTGACATCTTCTTGGATCATCTGACAAAATAGAGAAATTAAACATATTCTGTTCCTATTTTAAATGTCTTCTCGACACATCTTCATGACCCAATAACTAGTGTCCCCTGGGGCATGGTGAGATAGGTCTGTGATTGGAAGCTTATTGGTTTAAACCCCTGATGCCCCGAGTCCTAGGGCTGAATGAAGTAGTGTGTTCTCTGGTACTTCTCCAGCTAATGTTGATGTGCCCTTGAGCAGCAAATTAGCATGAACTGGCTCTGTAGGTAAAGGCTAGCTCTGTGCTGCACAGATCTACTTGTTTTGTATTTAATGTGATAGATATTACCTCACCAATAACAGTGACAGGTGACACATGAGTGGACCATGACAGTATAAATGAAGTACGTGATTTACAGAAATGGTTTAAGAAGAATTTAAGAAGAATTTAAAGGTAAAAGGTCATTCTTCAAGTTATGGGGTTTCATTTATAAATATGCTTATGTTTTCTTTTTAAAAAGCTACGTAACACTTTCATCTTCAATATTAAAGACGCATTGTCTAGTTTTTCTGGGTCTTTTTCAAATCCTTTTCTCCATGGAAATGTTATTGTTTTGTCAGAAAACCAAACCAAAGTTCCAGGTCAGATCTGTGGTGAGACAAACCCACTCACAGTCAGAATGTCTGTTTTTCTGGGTATAAAACTACCTGTAATTTTAAAAATGTTTTAATGTTTTTAAATGTTCTACATTTTTAAAAGTTGCTCAACCAACATCTTTTGATTCATATTTTAATATTAGTATTTTAAATATTTTTAATCCTTTACTTCTCAATGTTTTGTCATAAAGTTCAAATATCAGGTTTTCAAAGTTATTTTCAATTAAATATTTTTTGTGCTGGTTATTAAACCCTGGTGTATGTCAAAGACTAGCAGTGACAACTTTTTATTTGCAGTTTTGTGTGTTTTTTTATATGCATGTTATTTGATTTCCAGTACAAAAGTAAAACCCTCTGGAACCCATTCAAATCAGTTTTGTTGAAACTGCTATAATAAGACATTCTAAACATGTATCTCCACTTTCTCTATATCATCTGCACCTTCTGGGTTTAAATTAATGTTCGGAGGTACTTTTTTCATCTTTACATAATTTCTTGGATGTTTAGCTCAATGTAAACCAAAGGTGACTTCTTCCATTGAAGCTCATACAAAACCAGGCTGCAAACCTCATATATTAAACTGTAGAGGACTTTGTGCATATATGCTTACACCAACATGTGCTCTTTTTATAATCATTTAAAATATGATTCTCTGAGCCTTTTAATAATGATAATAATCATTCATTTGAGTTATAGAGGACATTTTGGCCACATTTGGGACATTTTGTATTTCTGATCATATATTTAATACTTCTGTTGTTGCCTCTGCACATGCACATAGATCTTACCATCATCATCAACTAATGTTTTTACAAAAAAGTAAAGTCTTCCACAGAGAGACTCATCTACCCACACTAAACTGTAAGGTTTTATAACATGATGAAATAGCGGTTTAGAACGGATGTAATTGATCCTGTATCTCCGCTGTTCTTACATGTAGTAAAAGTCAAATACTTTCACTCTGGGACTCGTGTAACACCACAAAAACTCCCCCAGTCCCACCTGAGCCCTGAAGCCAGAGCCTAGTGCCAATATCCCCAATGCAAAATTAGATTCATTTCAACCACTTATCATATAAGGTAAAAATAGGTTTATCATTCAAAAAATATGTCACGACACTGATTTGAAATCAGATGGTTCAGAATATATACAGTAATGATGATATTACACATGCTTTATTGTATTTATGTATGAGGACAGGTTGAAAAACAGAGTATAATGGAAGTCATTGATCATTTTTGTGCTCAAGGACAACAAAACATGGGAGAAATGTTAAAACACTCAGCACTCCAAAAATCAGACCATTTGCTTTAATAATGAAGAAGTTGTGCAAGAAACAAAAGTAAAAAAGAGCCCAAGTGTGACTGAGGGTTAATGCCATACTCTGGAACATTCCAGGCAGAGCAATGACATCTCCATGGAGGCAGCAGATCCTCCACTGGAAAAGGTACGCAGTGGACCTTTAAGTTTAAGATCTATAAACATGACCATTGATAAATGTTAATTGTGTCTGCAGTTTTAAACTTAGAATTAAAAGTTCCTTTGGCCAGGGCATTCCAGGAAAAATTAAACAACCACTTTGTGTTAAGCACATGACATTTTGTACTGATGCAGGGAGCTAAATTTGAAATAGAAGTGTGTTTACCATCCAGAAAAACACTCAAGTCATTATGGTAGTTGGACCATTAAAAATAAGACGTTTGTACAGAGTTTACAATGACGCAGGTGAAACAATGTCAAGAACAGATTGGGCTGAGATAGAAATATTTGTTCAAAGGCTCATAGATGTGAACTCCTAAGACGATTATGATAATGTTTACAATAGAGCAAATGGAAAACAGACAGTTTCAGCATTTTTCTTTTATGCAAAATTATAATAAATATAACAGTAATAAGAGTAGTAAATAAAAAATAGTAAGTTTCCAGAAAGTAACAGGAAGTGCCAACAACTGAGACAATGGATTTGTCTTTTTACTTGTGCAGTAAAAACGCATTTGGATTTCTCAAACTGCTGTGACTAATTCAATTCACTTTCCTTCCTGTTTTGGTCTCACAAAAGATCTAAGACTTTTTGGTCTTTCTTTCCCAGTACTAGACTATAACTCTCTGTAAATGGAACGTATCATACACTCACTTTGTTTCCAGTGACAAACCCTCACAAAGCTTTGGTAACTATTGAGCTGAATGTTAATACACCTGACTGCTGTCCTAATTAAAAGGCAAGAAGTGAACAGTCGTTAATAATTTCCAGTATTTTTACGCCCACTGCCAAAACAAAGCATTTTCATTTCAATCTAATAAATTGCGCACGTAATGATGTACAATCTTTAATTTCGAAAGACTAAGTAACATGGCCTAATGACTGTCTGAGTTGATAATAACTTCCACTCCATCAAGAAAAGGTATTATTCACAGAAAAATGTGATTTGGATTTCAGGTCGTGCAAAATGACAACTTTATATCTTCAGATCAGTTCTACCAGAGATCATAGAAGCGAGATTTAACCTCTAAATGCTGATCGCACTGACATTGCTCACGCCATTGGGCCTCATTTGTATGTTCAAGTGAAGCCATTTAGTCTAATGCTTTGACACAGATCATTTCCTTTGCACCCTCGCCTCGTCACCCCAAGGTGGATGGAGGGAGA
>KN520601.1:16197-27160 GCA_000787155.1 Scartelaos histophorus | reverse complement strand
GTGTAATACAGGACTTTTGGAGTGTGTGTAAACCCTGATATTCACTTCTCTTGTGTAGTGCGTTGTCATTTTAAATCCATACCTGAGCCTTTTCCACAGGCGTCACTAACTCTATATTCCCAGTATCTCCATAGAAAAGCCTGATCTATTCTTGTACAATATAAAAAACCTGCTGGATCCGTCCTGCACTGTTTTGCACATCAGAAGACTGTGGACAAACATGAGAAGTGCATGAATAATTGGGCAGAGCCGATCTTACCAGTGTGTAATGGACTGAGCTGTTGTGAGCCCTGAGAATTTCTTCAAATATCAAACACAGATTAAGAAAAAGCATCGGCGGCCAAGTCACAAACACTGCACGGCAAGCTGATTAAATTTGATTTAACTGCCTTTGTTCCACTTTAATGGACCCTCTAATGTAGTAGTACTGTTATTAGTTTTACTTGTAATGAAATTAGTCAAAGCATTTGGATCAGACAGGAGTGCATGGCAGATGGAGTTATGGTGCCTGAGATAAGCTATTTCCCATTGAAGAAAACACAGAGGAAGTCAGGCTGGTGTGGCTGATCTCATTTTGATCACAAGTGTTGGACAAAATCTTTCTGTGTACATATTTAAAAGCAATTGCATACTCTTATCTTAAATCAAATAGCAGAAATAAACGGTCTTGGCTCAATTTACATCGTCTTATAAAGAAACATTGAGCGTTTGGTTTTAATGACGTTTTAGTAAAGCTGATTTGTTTGGAACTACAGCAGATGAGATGATTTGTGCTGCTGAACAAGCCTCTCACACATAACATTACAGTCACAAGATACTGAAAGAACAAGCCTCTCACACATAACATTACAGTCACAAGATACTGAAACTGTTTTCCAGTTAGTCACTCTCACCTTTTTTTATTGAAAATCAAACACCTAAACAGGGCCAAGAACGCGCTTATTGATCACAGGCTTCTGGAAATGTACTTTTTATTTTTTTTATTTTTTTTGAGTTTTGAATTTTGAGTATTGAAATGATCTTAACATTTTTATCTGTTTGCAGATGTGTGCGCTGTGCCTCCATGATAACTCCTAAACATTCCACCTATAGAAATGGATTATAGGACCCACGCGATGTCACTGCAAAGTATCAGTAAACTTGGTCTGGTGCTGGTTTTGATTTAGTTAAATCCAGGTTAAAAAGTAAGATGAAGGGCAGATCAGAACTTTGTGGTTAAATTTGCTGTTAAACTGTTGGATTGTGATTTATTTGCCTGGTTTCTGGTTATGTCTGTTGTTACTAAGCCTTTCCACATGAGACAAAAACTGACAAAATGTTCCTGTTAACACAAATAAGCAAAAGGGAAATCTTGGTTTGTTGTGGATTCGTTGTATTTGTCATTTTTGCCATGTCACGTGACCTTAATCACATGATTCTGTCTTTGCCCTAACGAAGAGTCAAAATGCGTTGGCATTTTTGTAATAAATCTGCATAGCCAACACAAGATGTGCCTCAGATATCCCTCTTTTCATTAAGGCTGTTTTACGATAGTGAAGAGCATCTGCTAGTCTGTTTCATTCAACCTCAGATCCGGTGAGCACTCCTGGCCTCATTTTTCTTAAAAGGGAAATGTTTTTTTTTCTGTTTTTTTCTCAGTATCTTTTTTAGATCGTACAGACAGGTTATTCCAGCCCAAAGATGTGATTGTTGTCAGTTTAATGGACTTTAAATCAAAAGATGAATATGAACCAATGTAAATCTGTGGAGCCAATCATAAATGATGGTACAACTCCACTGTGAATCATACGTTTTGATATTTCCCACAGTAAATCTCCTATAGAGTTATATATATATATATTTAGGCCTTTTCCCTCCATCTGAAATTATGATATCATCAAATTCTTGAAAGTGAACACAGTGTATTTCCACTTGGCCAAAAACAAAGCTATCTGTTTTCATCTTGAGTACACTCTTGTAGAATGATCAAAGCTGTTTCTGACTCACCCTGATCTTAGCTTAATCCAACTGTATTCTTCCAAAATTCCAAATCTCCGCACTCAAATCGTCCTGGAATAACATCAGTACCTCTGTGAGCTCACCCCTCTCGTGTTTCTCATCAGGGTGGCCAGTCTGATGCATGATTCTGACAAAACTCTCTTGTTTATGATCACACAACATCTGTCGCCCCCCAAAATCCCTCCTCGTATTCACTGCTCGGTCGTTTTATCAAGCGCAGGTCTGTGACACCTGAGCTGCACTTTTCCACGTTACTGAGGAGGTTCTGAGTTTGATTATGTAAAAAAATTAGCTAATGGGTTGAAGCCAGCATTAGTCGATGTGTAAGAGATATCCAAAGTAGCCAAGTATCCAAGTAATTAAAAATTCAGCAGGTTTGAATGGTTCTGAAAATGGCACCCATAATAAAAAAGTACAATTTGCAGAAATACGAACCACTAATACAAAACCTTTCCCTTTTAATACACTCACTACACTTTCTTCCATATATTTATATACTACACTAACTATTTCCAGTGTCAAAACATCAGTGTGAGCCATTGTGCTCATAACAAACCATGTCATCCCATGTATTTGGCATGAACAGCGTGTGACAGCGCCTTGTGGCTCCAGAGGCCCAAGACGGTGGCAGTTTCGTCTCATCAAAGCAGATAAACATGAGTGCAGTGATCAAACACACAGCAGCGTTTAATTAGAGCGTACCAAACAGCGAGACGAGAAGATGAGCAGAAGATAGAGAGACTGTCCGACCCTGGAAACTGGAACCTCGCTGTCTGCTCGATGTTGTTGAAGTGAAGAGGATGCCACTTCGGATTCCAAATGCTAATTCAAAGAGGATCTGTGTGTACTTTTTCTAGGTCAAAGACTTGAAAAGAGTTTTTGTGTGGTTCAAATAATGTGTGATCTCGTCTTCTGGTGTGGCTCATGGACTTGTCAATGGGAAATGTAAACAAGCTGAAGCTTCCGTGGTTTGTTGCAGATGCTCAGGTGCTAGAATGTTTGTCTTTTGTGTAAAACATACAAGACAGTAAAATCCAGCTGCATCAAGTCGATATGCTGACACTGAGCAAGACACTTCAGCCAACTGTGGCAGTGTGGTGTGTGAGCGATCTGTTGATTATTATGATCAAAATGGTCACATTTTTATTCAAATCTGGCTTATGTCAAATGAGTCATTTCAGTGACTCATCTTGTCGTGATAAACCAACACAAATCAAACAGCCAACTGACCAACAACTCAGAAGATGTATTAACACCAACACTCACCTACCTATATAGTCCACCAAATAAGCTGTTTTAAATAAAAAAAAATATATAAAAAAGAATTAAAGAATCAATGAAAAACCAAGTAAGGAACTGTTGGGTTTTGTGACATATGAATTATTTTAGCTGTATCTATGAAGACCGTGTAATATAAAGAGCTAGATGAGGAGCGAGCTATGGACATTTGAGATGCTACAGGCTTTTTACACCATATGTGGCACCAGATGTGGCTTTCAGAGGAAATACTCCACGATTTTCCAAACAACACTTTGAGGGAATGAGCCATTTTATCACCAACAAAACAGCAGAAAAGAGTAAGAGTGAGGCTTTTCACGTTGTGTTCACCTGGGTGTCCCTGGGCCCTGATGTGATGCTGCAGGACACACAGGAGGGACACTTTTGACTCTTCCTAAAATTGCCCTGACACAGAATGTGCTGACTCTACCTGACCAGTCCTCCTTTTAAACTGCACTGAGACTTTTGACTGAGACACCAAGTGTAAATCTTACAGCAAAACTGCAACAGTTCGCTGCAGCAGAACTTCAGTTTCTCACAGGATCAATAAAGTCTCTCTCTCTCTCAATAAGTCAAAAACAATAGCTTACTAGTTATTTTTAAAAAGCTTTTGATACATTTAATGTGAGTATATGAATATATACATGAAAAAGACAAACTGCATTATGGCCTTGTTTTCATCACTTTTACTACTATAACCATTGCAAATTTATTTGTATTTTGTAATTTTCTTTAACCATAGCATTTAGTCAAATAACATACAATCTTCTACCAAGCTCAAACCTGAAATTTACTATAACCACTGCCAAGACCTTAGAGTGTTGACTTCACTCCTTTATTATTTCTTGTTCATTCTCTTGGCACTGTCATTGTGTCTGCCTGTATTTACTCCAAACAGCCCTCCTCTCTCCCGTTCACCGCCGCCTTCTACACACCCAAGGGTTTTTCCCCACGAAGCTGCGACCCACTTATCGCTAATTACAACACCAAATACTGCAAAGAGCTCTGACTCTATCCGTCTCCTATGTCTCCAAGATTGGATAGATTACTGAAGGCACGTCACAATATCACATCTTAAAGTTATAATTACTGGGAGGATAAACATTTTAATTCATGATTATTAAAGGTGCACTAGGTAACTTTTTGGTTGGGGTCCCATCATCATCTTGTTTCTATGGAAATGTCATTGCTCTGCTTTGAATGTTCCACAATATGACATTAAACATATCCATCCGACATATATTCAATTACAGGTGATTTTACTGCTTAAAATCCCTAGAAAAACAGGTATTCTATAGAACTTTGTAATGCCATAGTGCGAAACATTGCAGGAAAAGCAATAACATCTCCTCCATGCACGGATGCTCCACCAGAAAAGTTACACAATATGCCTAAAACATTGACATTGCATCTGTTTTATTATATAGGCCGTATTTTTTCTAGGTCTATATCAAAAAGGCTCCATTGAAAACTGTGTGTACATGGAACCCCCAGGCGGACGTTTGTTTTGTTCACAGGGGCGTGCGGTTGATGAAAGTGTGTCACAGTTGGCACGGCAACCCAGAGCGATGAACGATCACTATTGAGAAAATGACAAAGTGCAAGACAACATTGGCAAGGCTATTAGCAGACAGTAATAAAAATGTTGACATGTTTATATGGCCTGGTATGTAATCTCCAATAAGTGCTTTCAAGCCGGAGAATTTGATTATGTTATAATCTCCGAGGGTGGGCAGAGCCTCTATTGACACCTCACATCTATCTGTATTGGCTAACGCTGGCTTTTTTGTGCATGTAATTATAAGTGTGAGAGACTATCCTATCCTATCACCTATTGTAGCTCCAACTAAGTCGTTTCTAAGTCAGATGTTGTGTTAAAAGGTTAAAATAAAGCTTGAGTAACAGAACTAACAAGGCAGTGCTTTCACTTATCTTCAGGAAATGTGGATAAAAGTATCAATAATGAAAGAAATATACAAACTTATGATAAAAAATGCAGAATCTTATCGTTATTCGTAAGGAATTTGAATCGCAAAGTCGTTTAAACCGGCAACAAGGCATCTGGAGTCGACTAATGACACTATCCGAAAACAAAAAACCTGTTGAACTTTGTACCAGTTTTTGTTTGATGTGGATAGGCCCGGTAATTACAGAGATGTTAACCATAAAACAGCTCAACAAATCTGCAATCTGACAGTTTAACAGCAAATCCGACCACATAATTCTGAACTGTCCTCCAGCGTCATTTTAAACTATAGACAGTCTCGAATGTTGATGCGATGTGAAACCAACCTACTGAAAAGCTTGGATCAACCCGGGGTCTGTTTTGGAGAAAAGCTCGCAATGAAAGCTTTGTGGTAAGGTTTGCATATAAACAAAGAGGAGACGTAATTGAAATTGTACGCCGACTGCACAAGTTTTAGTTTTGTTCCTTGTTATTGTAACTTTCCACAACAGAAGTGTAATTTGTCGGAGTGAGGATAAGATGAAGCCAAAACCGCAAACCAAAGCTTTTATTTTTACAGTGCAAAGTCCATTACCGCCGCTCTTCTTTTGGCTTTTCCCGTCAGAGGTGCAAGACAAGATCATGACCATTTATATTCTCTACAAATTCTCTTTCATTCTATCTCACTTAAAGATGCACGGTGTCATTTTCTGTGTAATTATCTGTCTGCCACCATGTAGATGTTATTGCTTTGCCTGAAATTTTCCACAATATGACATCAAACTTAGGGGTGAATTTGAATCCGAGTTCAATTTTAGGAATTTGAATTTATTTACGTACAAAATTGCAAAATCAAAACTCCAGGAACACGTAGAGCAGATGAATACGAACATTTTAAGACCACTGTTCACTTCTGCGTCATTTATATATACATGCTCCAGAGTGATGAAGATTTAGGACTGTTGCTATAGCGATTACAAACAAAATGGTGTCTTCTGAACAATCAATCATCCTCAAAACTGCACCATATAAAAGGAAATCCACAAGAAGGTTAGATTCCCACAAAACAAAAATGCAAACAAAAAAACTCTATTATATTTCCAAATTTTAATCAGCAAATAAAAGAAATAATTAAATCCAAATAAGCAATGTTTAGGCATCATAAAGGGCAATCTTACTCTATCAAGCTCTTTAAATAACTCATAAGTGCCAACAGTCTGCTCTTGGATATGACGAATGGGACTTGAACCACAGTTTGCGAAGCTTTTAAAGGTTGAATCTGTCTTAAGATGGTCGCACGGTCTAAAAATACGTTCCATCTCCAAGGCCTTGTAATGAGCACTTCCTGGGTTCACCTGAGGGGAGGGGCCGGTGTGGAGCTGCTGTGGCTCTGTCACCGTAACACAACAACAGGCCGACGCACACAGGGGCAGCCCATTCATCACTCAGCAAACACACGCACATGGAAAAGACAATACCCGGGACTGTGGGCGCAAGGTACAACTGCACATCTGAAAGTGTGTGTGTGTGTGTGTGTGTGTGTGTGTGTGTGTGTTTCAGCTGAGATGTTACTGCTTTTATTGCTTAGAAATACCTTGAAAGACGTCCATTGTTATGAGCTAATTCAGCTTTCCACAGATCTGACCTGTAACTTGGCACGGTAGCGATAACTGCTCGTCTCCATGGAAAAAGATGCTTATTACTATACTGAGACATTCCAGACAAAGCAATTAGAAGAACCATAGACTGTATAAATAAGTGGACTACCAGAGTGTGACGTCACCCATAGCATTCAGCTCCAGTCAAATGAAGCTCATGAGGCTAGCAGGACTAAAATGAAGAGGCTCATTGCAGCTATTACAGAGAGAGGGATAACAACTGTTTTTTTTTTTCCAATTTGAACTAGAGTGTCCGACAATGCTCTCCTCCTATTTGGAATGCCGCGGTTACCAGGTCAGCTAGAGGTGGACGTGACTGACCCTTCACCGGCAAACTTAGTACAGTTAAAGATCCATCCAGTGAATGTAAGTCAGTGTGTATGCATGTGTGTGTCTGTGTATTTGTGTGTGATGAGGGTGAGGGAGAGTGAGGTAAGTGATGGTAATTCTTTCCAGACAGTGGTGAAAACTATAATGAGATCATGACTCATTTGTTTAGGTTTCCCAGAAGGCCAATTTGTTAAAAAAAAAAAAAAAAACGGTTATACATTTTCTGCATTTTCACTCTTATTTTGGTTTGTTTAAAAACTTAGCTGAATCATTTGTGAAACCAATAAATAAATAAATACTACAAATAAATACTTTAAAACATATTTCAAGTATTTGTAAAACATAAAGTGTACAGAATCTTAAGGATACTAAGTTTTAATTTGCCCTTTATATTCATTATTATTCAGAAACTGTGACAAATGTGGCATCAGAGTTGAGTTTGTTTCCTACTAACCAGGATATTCAAACACTTAAAGTATTTAGTATCTCTACAATCTATTTTTTTTATTCATTACATATTTGACATTGCTTTTTTTGGAGCTCCACATTTCACTTTAGAGTTTTTTTTTCCCACCAAGTCACTTTATCCCCTAAATAAAACTCAGCTCATCATCTGTCTTTCTTCACAACAAACAATTCTTTCTTGTTACCGACCAGAAAACTCCTCGTTCTGACTTGATTAATGCTAACTCCCTTTGCACACGTCACCGCTCTAGCTCTGTGTGGCTTCAGCACTGTGTCATCCCTGACAGTGGCCCAGCAGGAGGCGAACGCACTCTCCATCTTGTGACCTTCGCCGTGGTGCTGATGCGGTTGCCATGGCAGCCAGGCTTGATGCTTTCTGACAGCTCTGATTCGCCCTTGACGGAAATACAACCGGGGGACTACAGCATCAGCGTCCCCCTTCTCTCTCTTTCTTTTTTTGTCCTTGTCTTGTATAGACTCCATATCATATTACATTCTTCTATAGTGTTGGTTTAGAGTGTCTATTCAGTGCACATTAGTGAGCCCCCCAGCTGTGAGGCCCCCCGGTGGTGTGTTACAGATAAAGGGAGCGAAAACTGTCTGAAGCATAAAAGGCTTTTTACATATTCACACCCCATTTATTCTACTCCTTTGTCTTGTCACGGATGTCTCCCGTCTCTCGTCGCCGCCCCGCGGTGTCTGGATATGAGGCCGGTCCAGAGGCCAAAGGTTGGACACGGGTGAGGTGGGATCACAGGATGTATGTAGTAAAGGGGAGGAGCGGCACTTCACATCGCAGCGGCAGACTCTATTCTAAGTCACAGGCAGATACGTCACTCTAAGATGGATGTAAGATACTGATACAACTGCAGTTAAACGATAGGGTTGGACTACGTGTGCTCACTCAAATGGTGAAGGAGTTGAGTTAAAGGGGCACTGTGTAACTTTTCAGGTGCTTCTAGTTTTTTGCCATAGAGATTCCAAATCAAAAGTGAGCATGGGGGCGCTTCTGGCTCCACTGACTCTGGCTCAAATTGATTTTACATTGAAAAGTTGGCCCCCCTCTCACTGTAACTGCTGCAGTGAGCCTCATCATTTTGGATTTAAAATGTTCGTATAACCCACTCTGCATGATGTTTTTATTTAGTCTGTAAATACATGTTCTGTCTTTACCTTTTCAGCTATTTTTGTTGCTCAAGCACACATAAAAACATGCTTACTGCTGTTCGTCTTTTGAGAAATCTGAGAAATAATTATCCTGGTGGTGTCATCTGCTGGTCTCTATGGAGATGGATGAATACTGTTGAAAATTTTCATTCATCTAAATTAATTTAATTTAAAATTTGGGTATAGCCATATAGTGTAAGCAAAGAATTCCTACAGCAGTGCTTCTGTTCCTTTAGATTAATTAGGTGCATAATTATTATTGGCAAATCTGATGGATTGTGTGATTTAATCTGCACACAAGTTGGACAGAGATAAAGTGATAGAGGGAAAAGTTTGCAAAAGTTCTGCGAGTTAAGTGTGAAGTCCCTGTAGAAACATTTGGCCATCCTTTAGTTGCTGGAACAACCCTCCAGGACCAGTGCAGCGTGTGCCCATATCTTGATTGGAAGTGCCTGTTGGAGGGACAGTTTAATAGATCTTGAAGAGGAAATTAGTCAAGAAGTCATGCATTTGAAATAGTTATAATAGTTAGTTAATTATAGTTTATTTTATTTATTTAACCAGTGAAGACACATTGAGATGGCTAAGACAGAAGCACAGATCAGTCAAAAAAAAAAAAAATCTGCACACATTAAAGCAGTCACAAATCTTTTAGCATTCATTTTCACTCACCGTTCTTTTAATTTCCAGTACTTCTGTGAATTATTGATTGCAGTGATGCTTGGAGTGTTTCCTATATGTATCTCTATGGTGGAATGTTCAGCAGTTACCATGGTGACACGCTGCACACATTAGCAAACAACATAAAAAGGAAAATGTTGATGATATCAGCTGAAAGTATCAGTTCTAGGTTATGGAAGCAGAAAACTGAAATGCGACTTTGCAGTTTGAGGTCAGTTTTGGTGACTCCTGGTTCTCACGGGAGCTTAACTCAGCCTAAATACCTCCTTTAAGAACAGACTCTCCTTGTGTCTCGCTCTTTCCATCCTCCATGTGTCTTTATCTGGGGTCGGTCAACAGGCTAAGAGTTCAATGATGGCTGGATAGGATCATAGGACGAGGGGGAGCGGAGGAGCAAAGGAATGAGGAGGAGGGAAAGTGACTTCACATCTGGGCTGCCTCTCCTCTGACTCACCAGGAGATCTGTCTGCCCGTAATAGATGGTCTCGTAGTCAGATAACCTGCTCTATCAGATGATGGCGCATGCACATATACACTCCCCGTCTTAATCTTTCTCGGGGCCGTGCGGGGACCCTGGGCGCACCTTTTCGACATTGACAAAGAGCTTTGGGTGTTTTTTGGCACTGTTTCCTCCTCTCACCTGCCCCCATAGCTACCTGCTCTCCACTTCATCAAATCCACAAGCAAAAGCCCCAAACAGCGAGCAGGGGATCCATCAACTCCCCGTGCAGAGAGGCGATGTCATCAGCGAGGGACGTCTCCAGGGGGGAGCACTGTACATGCTAGGGCAGGGATGAGTAGTATGGCAGAGGTAGCCACAACTGCAAAAGACATTCACATTGGAAAATCGTCAATAGAAACACATATGAGACTATATGAAGATTATAAAAAGGGAATTACTACACATGTACTCATTTATTGTTATATAGCAAATCATATAAAATTGAAAAACAATATAATAATTCTTAAAAAATGACTCAACACTAGTTTGCAAACAATGCATTTTTATTTAAATATAAGGGTCAATAACATGACGCTTGTTTAATTGCAATTTCTTTGGTTAAAAAGCTTCAGATTTCATAATAATTCCACACATACCTGTAGTATGGAACCAAATCATTAGTTATTCTGAATGTTTTTTGTACTTAAAGTGTTAAAATGTAATGTGGTGTGACCGTCTGCCCTTAAATGCTGATTTTTAAACTTTAAACTTAAAATTACTCTATTTAAATGTTTTCTTTCTTTTTTTGTGTGTATTTTCGTAGTGTTTTTAGTTCCACATAAAATTTAAGCTTTCTAGAATAGATATTTCCCCGATAATATTCAAACATATTGCCCGAGAGCGTGTCAATTTTTTTCAAATCTCATGTTTTCAAATCTCAATCTCATGTTCATATGACTCAGAACTTAGATGAACATCCCAACATGTTTTAGAAAATAA
>KN520593.1:5341-16368 GCA_000787155.1 Scartelaos histophorus | reverse complement strand
ATTACTCTCACACTCATGACTTCATTAAAACTCTGAATGACATTGCAGTCATGACAAAAGTAAAAGAGAATAGAAGCAGCTGAGCAACATATTGGCCTCTAGCTTGTGATGAAGAGGAGCTGGAGAGGCTGAGGAGGCTGGTGGTTCCACTGCTGTGAGGGAGAATGTTTTGAGCATGTAAAGGTGAAACAGCAGGGTGTTGCGGTCAGGACAGAGTGCACATGATTGGCAGATAATAAGCAGAGAACACCGTCTTCTGGCTTGAATTCACACTGGAGTTTCATTTAATCAAAAGAGAAAAAGGCAGTGCAGAACGGGCTCCGAGCAGACGTCCATATTTTTTTGTTGTCAGTTTTCTCCATAAAAGACACATAAAAATCCCCCGGAGAGCCGTAAAGTAAAGACTAACAGTGAATGAATCAAGCAGAGTGGTGAGAACGGCCTGAAATGACAAACATCCAGCCCAAAGCAGTTAGAAGGACTGTGCACAACGCAAATGCAAACATATACAACTATGCGTACCATGCATGCCATTGAGCAAGACACCCTCTGCAAACATGAGAAGTCTTTTTATGTCCTGAATGAATGAATTTGAATAACTGAATGATCTAGATTTTGTTTTAATAACTCTCAATTTACTCTTTTTTTTATATTAATTGACACATTGTTCGTCTTAGCATGTTCTGACTTATATTCTATTATTCTATTACGATTACATATTTTTTAATGAGTTTTTATTGTGATTTTAAGTTATGTCTTATTCTGTAAAGTATTTTGGATTACTTTGTGTATGAATTGTTCTAATAAACTTGCCTTGTAGGAAGACGGCGCCAAAACCTTTGTAAATTGGCTGAACGGACACGTCACAGCAACATCACGTTACTCTGAGGAAGACCACAGGAAGCAGATATGAAAGACAAACTCTTGGTCTGAAAAAATAACCTAATAGTATATGCAATAATCTGCTGGCCTCTACTTCTGGTAAACTCATCACTTTGGTATTAAAATGCTCTTATTAACCAGCTCTACGTGATCCTGCCGTTTTTATTTTACTGTTTCATCCATAAATCAGGTATTAACATTAGTAAGAGAACAATTAGGTGTCTCCTTTTTCCAAGGTTTCTCCGGGGGGGATATTTATTCCATCACTGGTTCTTTACAACATGCCTCTCTTTAGACACTGCAGTATTACGACATGCCTCTATTTAGACGTACTGGTTTTCCAACAATCTTCTCTATAACTATTCCGACACGCTGCCTGCACAGCAAAAACTTGAGGGCTAAAATATCAAGGTAAAATATTTCAGTGTTATTTTAACTAATTGAAGGTTAAATGGGGGTTTGAGTTGTGATTTATTTGGCACCTCACACCCACCACTTCAAACTCCCGCCAGAGAAGACCAGTTTGAACCAGTTTTGTACATAATTTAATCTTAAATTTACTCAAATAAAGTGTAAAAATAGAACATATCTGTTTGTTGTTTAGCTAAATCAGGATAACCTTATAAATTGTTATCCTTTTACTCTCAAAACGTAAATATAACTCTTGATTTTCAAGCAGAAACCTTGGTCGAGTATTACTTAATTAACATTTCCAAAAATGTTAAATTAACTCTAGAACAGATTGGACTCATATAAACCCTAGAAAATGTTAAAATTTATTATGTGCGAGTCAATTTTAACACTCCACTCTTTGCTGTGTGTGCATATTCAGGCTGCTGTCCGTGGTGCTGAATGCAGTAGGTCTATTGATGGGTACATAGAGAGATCAGCTTTATTCATCAGCTTTACTGATTTCCAAGGAAAAATTAAGTATATAAAAAAAACTTTTTATTTAATTTCTTTATTGTCAGGGTTGTGGGAGGCTTGAAAAATAACATTACTTCAACAATTAAATGTCAACGTCTACATAGCAGCATGTCGGAATAAAATGTAACCTCCAGGTAGCGGTACAAGCGGGAAGGGGCGTTACCTTCAACATCCTTTCTCCTGATTGGATCATTGGTCGCTACAAAACACACATGCTCAGAATTCCGAATATGTAACCCGGCTCCGAATGAGCCGCTACAGCCGCCTCGATGAGCTTCATTTGGCTATAGACGAACACTTTGGGTTAGGTCACGCTTGCTTGCGATTTGCTTCTACCCGAGTTCAGTGCGATTTTAAAGCCACTGCGCTCCTCGTTTGTGTGGCGTTAGCGTGATTCTGAGCAGGTCTTTCAAATCGTAACCAGCAACACTATAGTATCAGCCAGTAAAACAGAGCGTCAGGACCAGAGGAGTGACAGAGATGCAAGAAACAAACATAAAAAAAAAATAGAAAATAATAAGACTTTATTTCTTACCTCATCTCCCATAAAGTGGTAAATTTAAAGTGCTGCATCTCATCCACATTATCCATAGAAATTTCCCTCTGCAAGTAATGAAACCTAGTCCACAAAACAGCGCTGTGAGTCCAGTTTGAAGCAGTCTTTTAAAGCAAAAAAGGCAGAAGTAAATCCTTACATCCACAAAGCTCACAAATTGGGGTGAAGCTGCAGATTAGCGATAGTGAATCTACTTCCTGTGCATTAAAAAAGTATTGCACCACATGTCGCTAATAATATGATCACAGTTTTGACTTGTATCTAAACTAGAAGAGCAGTGATCTGATCTTTTGAACACTTAAGAGCCTCAGAGCGAGTGGTTTTACTCTAGACAGGAAACGGGCGACATGTTCGCGCTCATAACTTCATATCCTGTAGTCCGCAGAAAGATCCTGCTCCAGTCTTTAAGTTTCATAAGATTCGCTTTGTGCTTTTTGACGCAGGTTTAAAAATCATTTAAGACCGAAAAATCCTATAGTGTGTAGCGGCCTTTAGTTTACGTCTTTATACCAAACTCAGAGCTCGGTTTGTGTTGATTCTGACTTGTCCGGTTTACGCATGCATCAAATTCAAACTCAATAAGAGTGAAATGGGTGAATTGTATTGTTCACACTCGACAGCACGCACTAGTTGGAGCTAAATAACAACCACTTTACCTTCTGAACCAGTCATCTGCCCCCTGACAAATCTCCAGAAGTGACTGCTCAAGTATTACAGGGTCTTGGGTCAGAAATCCCCCAAATGTCAGCAGCGTTTATCCCGAGGGGGGAGCAGAGCAGCATTAGGAGCGTGGCCGTCAGAGTGAGTTGGAATGCAGAGAGCCGAGGCTGTGCTGACGCCTCAAATCCAGACTTTTCCTTTTCACGTCTGCTCCTTTTTCTCACTTTCTGCCCCTCTTCCTCAGCTCCCACCCCGGCCTCTCCACGCCTGACGCCCCTCGCCCGGTGCCTGTGCCGTGGGTGGAGAACTGAGCTTGTCAGGGGAGAGTTATGGCGGCGTAAATGTCCAATGTGTCTCTGTCAAACGCCGCCTCTGTGCAGGAACAACACCAGTTTGTCTCCCGCTCTGCTCCAGGCGGGGGCGCTGTCACATCCGCCCCCTCCGTCTCCCAAAGATCTGTCTGTCTGACCTTGTTTCTGCTGGAAAACATGAGCTCCGTGCACTGTGGCGCTGGGGCTCCACTGAGTTTTTAAACTCAATACGTTTTCACTAGAATCATTGGGGTAATTTTAGCCCTGGAATCACCCAATTCCTACAGAACAAAATGTAAAAGGAGCTACTAACTTGAAAACTGCCACTTCAAGACGTCACAAGGTGCATTTTGAGTTTTGGAGATATAGACAGGCAATATATAATAATAATAATAAAAGATTACTCAACAATGCGCAAATGAAATAAAACACTAACTAAGGGACACAAAAATAAGCCAAGACCACAAGTGCCCGAAAGAAAATCACAAACCCACAAACAGAATCGAGTGATCAAATCAAAAGGCACAAAACAGAACAAACTAAACAAAACCCGAGTATCTCAACACGGTTCATATTTTGTTTTATTTATCTTGGTATATTTTGGTGTGTCTTATTCCTTTAGTATAATTTACCTGTGGTGTTTTATTTTGACATTTGCCCTTTGGCTTTTACTTCCTGTCTTGATTGTTTGCCCCGCCCTAATGTTTTTCACCTGTGTCCTCTGTGTGATTATTTACCCTGTGTTCTCCTCTGCCCCCTGTTGGTCCATTCTCATCGTCACTCTCATGTCATGTTATAGTCTTGTCTTCATCTACGTTTTAGTCCGTTTTGATTTTTGGATTTAGTTTGTTGTTAAAGTTCTTTTTGAGCAGTCCTGCATTTTGGGTCCTCTCCAGTTTTTCAACATGACAAGCACAAAGTCACATAATAGCACACACCAAGTTACAAACACACAGGAGACACACTGGCAGACTGGCCACAAAGACCAGCAGCTCCGGACAAGTGCTGCAATCTCCCTGAACAAGGGGCGGAGGCTGAAGGTGGGGCAGGATTGGCAGGTGTAGAAGGGCTCCACCAATCAGGGACCAGGACTCTCACAGGAGGAAGTCAACAGCAAAACAAACCAAAATACACATGAAAATCAGAACTCATAACAGGTGTAGGTATACGCACATCTCTGGTGCAAGGATACTACAGTGGACATAGAAAGTGAGACAAATCCTGCACACTTAGGGTGCTTTCACACCTGTTGGTCCGGTAGAGTGGTTTGATTGGGGACAAAATTTATAACATAGTATCAATTCTCAACTAGTACGGATCCCTTTCACACCAGTGTTTTTGCCAAATTTATTAAAGCAGTTTGGGAGTAAGTGTGCAGGCTTTGTCTCATTTTCTATGTTTTAAGGAGGTCACATTGGCCACGTTTACATGAAGTTTTTAATACCACATTAAATTATTCCAAATTAAATAGGTCGGATTTAAATTATTCTCCTTCGAGTTTACACGGAAATAATAATTCTGAGTTAAGGCTTATATGGAAAACACGTTAAATCGGCTTTGTTTAATTTCGTTCAGCGTCTGGGGGTGAGGAAGGTTCTGATTGGACAGGGACACGAATGCTATTACGTCGACAGAAGAAAACTCACAGCTGCTACCGGCGTTTGGCTTTTTCTTTCCGCTTTTGCTGTTTCCTGCCTCCGCTCTTTTCATTATCTGTAGTCCTTCATGCAGTGCACCATCGCGTCAGAAGAACAACCCAACGAGCATGAACGAGCGGAATTATTTTTTAAGCTGAAAAAACATTTACATGATCGCGGAATAAATTAAATCAGCTTTAAAATCCGAATAAAGTTTAATTCCTAACAGGTTTAATTCCAAATAATCATTAAGTGTTTACATGGTCTTTTTTAAACCAGAATTCATTAATTAGAATTAAATTATTTTTAAATCAGATTTAAAGCTCTTATATAAACAGGACAGGTATAACATGGCTTAAAACACATCAGAATTTTTTGTATTATTATTATTATTTTTTTTTTTAATATTGGAGTTTTACAGTTCAACAGTATTTGTATTAGGACAGTTCAGTCAATCAGATTTCAGTTAATATTAGTAGTTTTCAGATTGTAGAATGTGATCCCAGATTTTTCTATTGTTCACAATGTGTTTTCAGTACCTTAAGTATAAAAAAAAAGAATATTTAACATCATATTCAGCATATTCAGATCGGGTATTCGTTTTTTAACACGCAGCATATTCATATCATCATGTTAGCTTTTATTGCATTGAAAAATCCTATATTCACAAAAAAACAATCCGTTAAAATGTATAATTAATTTCACTTTCATTTTTCAACACCCAGCACTAAGTCACTCCCCCTTCAGAGCGCTATCACGACGCAATCAGTTCAGTTTTGCGAATGAAACTACCGCACATCACACCAGGTTTGTCAAGTTGTAGCGTATTGTTTTGTATCACGTTTTTGTATATTCTGGGTTACGAAAGAGGGTTTGAATAGGGCTCATGAGAGATTGCTAGATTCCTCAAACTTTCACGGAGGAGCTATAAAGCCTCTTCAAAAAGAGAGAACAGCTTAATAACACGTCTCCGAAAAGAACACTCCCTCTTTAAATCTTACATTATGGTGCGAAAATAGACAGAAAAAATATATCCAGCCACAAGTTTGACACTAAAATACGACTTTTACTTCATTAAGCAGCTCAAATCCTTCATACATCAGTGAACTCACTGAAACTGAAAGTGAAATATTGACTGTTATTCATCGCTGGGAAATGTAAGAATCACATAAACAAGAAGCATTTGTCTGCGGTGTCTGTCTACAAATGTCAAAATTTATGTTTTTATTTAGCTGTACTATTAAAATGAATGGGATGGAACGTTAAATCAGTGCGAGGCTGTGTAGAACTATTCTAAACATCTCACTCCAGAGAGGCTCTATAAATGTTCTTATGTTGAATGTCATTTTGTTTGTGTTCCTCACGTCGATGCTGAAGGAGAAATTTTAAATCAAATGGAGATGGATCACAGGATATCATCATATTGCCCAACTGTAAGTTACATCACAGTGTTTTTCAGTCATGATTTTCACCTCTGTTATGTGACATTAGTGGGATACGGCTCAGCGCTCAGACTCCACATGAGAATTTTCCTTTTTGGTCAACATCTGATATAAAGAAACGCACCACAATGTCCATACATCTCATTTAGGTGTCTTTCAATCAACCATACTTACCTTAGTGCTTCGACACGGGAAAGACCCTACATATGGCCAGTCTACTGTCCATCAGACCATCCAGACTCCAGCCATATCTGTTTTTATGTTTAATATTTAAAAAAACATGATGTTCCTCTTTTCTTTTGTGCACCTACAGTCTATGAGCCGACCAACTGCCACGCCCAAAACGGCCAGAAAAATCAAGACAGCACAAGGCCGATATATCGTATGTCTATGGAAGAAAACCCAGCAGAGCAGCATGTGTCATTTTCAGATGAAACCCCCACAGTTTGATCAAAGAGCACATACGTTCCCAAACGTTTAAACCCTGCCGTACTGTCCTGCTTTTTACAAAACAAACTCTAATGCATCTGTACGTGTGACAGTGTTACAACAATGAAAGCAAGAGAAAAATCATCTGGATCCATAAATAACATATTTTAGTCTCCCCTTAACTATCCCTGAACTAGAGGTCAAAAGGAGCAGACGGAAACAGACAAAAATGATTTTGGCTTCCCTGGCTTAAAAATCCATGTTTTGGTTTAAATGAGTCACATAAATAATAATTACTACAGTTTGCTGCTACCCACTGCATCCTGGCAGCTTTAGCTGGTGTTTTTTGTTTTGTTTTGTTTTTTTTTGTTTTTTTGTTTTTTTTTTCTCTAGGAGAAAGAAGAACGTGCCTGATTGTCACACCCAGCATAAGAAAGGAAATTATGGAAATTTGAGAATGAACAATATATTTGAATTCTATTTCAAATAATTATGTGTTACACATTTTACACAAATCAAAACCAGCTTTATTATGGGTCAAATTGTGACACTAATTACTTGGAAATGTTTTGTTTATTGGCTTTGCAAGTCAGAATTAGCATTTGTATCTCAATGACTGATTTATGCCGACCAATCTGCCGATGGCACCCACAGCCAACTGGCACATGGGTGGCACATGGGCACCAGATTGGCACAGGACGTCTGGCCTTTTTCCTGCTAAAAAGTAATAATATTAATGCTTTACACTTGTAATGTCTTTGTAGACTTGTCAAAGTATCTGACAGCGCTCCACAGTGAGCTGTTGTTGTCAGATCGTACTCGTGTGTGGAACTGCTCCAAAAAACCTGGACAGTCTCCAGGTGACGCCGAGCGCTGCCCCTGGACGATTAAACTGATCTTTCACAACTACATCAACTAAACCTTTATGTCTGAGCTCGCTAAAAGTTCAAGACTGGGCCATAGTCTCTTTACTTTTCTCAGCTTGGAAAATATTCAAGCTAAAAATCCCACAATGTTCCACAGTCAGTTTAAAAAAGAATTGAGATTCTCATGGGTGTGACACTAGATATGACTCTGAAGGGACTTTTCTTTCACAAATGCACTTAATGAGCAATGGAAGAGTGGAATGTGTTGCCATTAGCTCTGATTAAAACTGAAAAGAAAAAAAAAAACATTCTTTTTTTTCTTATTTTTTGGATGAGTTCTGTTTTAGTGAATGTTTTTACATATGTTTGTCTTTGTGTTTTGCATTTTAAAGAAGGACCAAAGGAAGAAGTGCCGGCTAATACTAATACCTAATACTGCTCTAATAATACACTAATAACACACTAATCCTAATAACACACTTAAGGCCGTCACACACTGCAGGAGGATTTGCCCAATTTAGGCTGTGATTTTCTTCTCCCTTGACCCGACTTTGTGCCTTCGAGTGTGATTCCGAAGCCGCTGTGCTCCTCTGTGTATGTATGTGTAAGTTTTGTGTCTGTTTGTGAGTGTGCGACTTTATTCCTCACCTCTCGTAAAGCTGCACATTTAACCTGCAGCGTCTCGTCCATTTTATCCGTAGATTCTGTCCTCCACAAATAATGCCATCCAGTCCACAAAACGGCGCTGTGGATCCAGTAGTAGTGAAGTGCAGCGAGCAGCCTTAATAAACTACTACTTAATGTTGTTGGATTTGTTGTATGACATTTTCTTATTTCTTTATTGTTAAATAAAATGCAAAACTATCCCTCACACACCCTCCAGTGTGTTTTGACCCACTGCCCAGTTCAGTCAGTGTTTCAAAGCACTTTTACACATTTACACCGCAGGTTCTGTGGTGATGATGAACTCCAAGTTATTTTCTATTTTTGTTGACTGCTCCTTTTTTAGCTCACTTCAATGTTTTCCATCAATGCACTTTCGCTTAAACACAGACTTTCTCTCCACCTCTGGGACCGTTGCAAAAATCTGCAACAACCGACACATTTAGTTTCCTTTGCCAAGTCTTCACCGTGACCCTGCTCGCGCTCGGCTGCTAATGACTTGTTATCAGTTTGTAGGTCTTAAACGCCGAGCGATGCTGAACAAGCACTTAGTCAGACCCAGTGCTCTGACTCAGCGGGGCTCCATTGATCCAGACTCAACAAACCCTGGTCTACGGGGGAACCTACGGAGCCCAGCAAGGGTCATGGGTTAGGAGGAATTAAATGAAGCCAGTCCCATGAAAGTATCTCGCCATCCTGTTTCCTCATTTTTAGTGCCAAAAAAGTTTTAGGTGATCAAGTAATACTTTCATGGGAAGATGGAAAGACCTAATCTGCAAACTTGACTTTTCAGAGCTTTGAACCGTGTTGTAGTTGTTTCCCCTCACACTTTCCTCACCTGAAGCTGTATTTGGAGTGATTTGTGCATGTTTGAGTGAGTTTTTAGTCACTTATTTCCAAGATGTCATTTTGCAAAATTAATCCTTGTTTTTACCTCCCCTGGTGCCCATTGTCAGACTTACTGCAGTTTTATTTCCTTAGTCGGTGACACATGGAGTATTCTGCACTGTTGTGTAGTCATTTTAGTACAAATGTTTTTTGTTTGTTTTTTGTTTTGTTTTTTAATCTCGTCAACATCCTCTGCTCCTCTGTATCTTCAGAATCATGGAGCAGGCCTCTTCCTCACAGCACACACCAGGTCATGAAACCAGTGTGACTGTTCCTGAGTTGAGATTTGAGAGTGAGCAGCATGCTCAGGTTCCCTTCAAGTCAATAAGATGTTGCCACAGGACAGACCCAGGTAAAAAGGTTTCTGGAAACAAAGCAAAACCACAGGGTGGATATTGGCAGAGCACAGCTCCTGTGCCCCTGAGCGCACATCTGGCTATGTTTGGTTGATCTGGTGAATCTGAGTGAAGACTACATGAGCTCCCTGGGTGCCCTATGGGTGCCCTGTGGGTGCTGTCTGAGTGCCCTGTGGGTGCTGTCTGCCACCCGCTGTCCAAGAGCTACAAGTGTTTGGTGAAGTGATCTGTCTATATGCAACCTGATGTGCTTCGGTACAAGATCATTGCATTACTCATTAAACACATTAGATACTTCAGGAAGTTCAAATGAATTACTAGTTTATACTAAACAGCAGATCCATTACCTGTGTCATTAGTGGTTCACATTATCATCTGGTGATGCTTTTCTCTTAAACAGATCAGGATTTGATGGAACACACACTATGAGCTGATCTGGTAAATGTAAAAACATTTTAAACCCACAAATATCACAAACAGGACCAGGCTGTGTGAAGTGTAGCTTAAACATTCACCGATCCAGGACGTCGCACACTTCACCTGCACACGTCCTTCTACACATGTGGCTTAAACGTCACTCACTGTGAATATCACACTGCAAACAAACACAGCAGCTGCAGCTGGACCAGGCGCAGTCTGAGTGAGGTTTTAGTCCGTTCCCCCCGAGCCATCACAAAGTACTCTGAATTCTCCCAGGATTTTTACATCACTGGTAGAAGCCCTGTCCAGTTTTTAGGTCCATAAATCATTTCCAGACTCCTTTTAAACCTTTCTGCTGTCAGATTTCATCCACTACGTCTGTGCGCTTACATCATCATGTCTGGGCACGTTCCTTCTTTAGCCAAAATGAGTTGTTTCTCCCAAAGTAATTTAAGCTGAAAAGCATTGTGTGGTTTTTGCGAAACCATTGATTTAATTTCTAAACATGAGATGTCAAAGCAAATCAGAGCATGTTTAAAGGTCAATAACAGTTGAAATAAAGAGTAAGTAAGTAAGTATTCTTTACATAGTTGAAGGGCCTTTCACAGAATCACTAATGGAGCTGAAACGTAGGTTAGGTAACCTTTGATCGTACTTATTTTATTTTTGTCTCACTTGCTGATAAACAGTGGCAGTGATGATGTGACAGGCTGATGTGTGTGTGTGTGTGTGTGTGTGTGTGTGTGTGTGTGTGTGTGTGTGTGTGTGTGTGTGTGTGTGTGTGTGTGTGTGTGTGTGTGTGTGTGTGTGTGTGTGTGTGTGTGTGTGTGTGTGTGTGTGTGTGTGTGTGTGTGTGTGTGTGTGTGTGTGTGTGTGTGTGTGTGTGTGCGTGCGTGCGTGCGTGCGTGCGTGCGTAGTGGATATGTGGATATGACATAGACTGAGACTTGTTTTGGGTAGTTGGGAGCCACGCACACACACACACACACA
>KN520588.1:0-34131 GCA_000787155.1 Scartelaos histophorus | reverse complement strand
GGCACCAGAAATCACCATGTTTGACAGGGTGTACAACCAGGCAGAGGGATTTGACTTGAAACTACATCGGGATGACAGGAGGCACTGGAAGGGAAGAGGGCTAGACATATACAATGAGGTATTTTTATGGAACTTCTTCTTAAACCCACCTCATTAAGTCGCCCATAGTTAAATGCACAATTCAGCAATATAGAAAGCATTTGGCTATTAACTGCTGCTCAAAGTGGAGGAATGTGATTGGATCAGATAGACATAGGTTACTGGCATTCAGTGACTATATTTGCATACAATGTTTTCTTAATCTGACAGTGTATAACAAACTGCTGGCTTTCAACAGCATTTGCTGAATAAATAATCATAACAGAGGATTCCAGCTTATTACACTTCATATTGCTGTACCTACAGATGAAAGCAAGTGTTTAATAGTGTTAATTAGTTTGACCAGTGACTAGAAAGTTATAATTTAGAAATGCACAAAACAACAAATTATTCATGTTTAGTATATTGTTAGTGCTGTAAAATGACAGTATTTAACTCAGTGTTGTAGAGCAGATTAACATGAGTTACTGCTTATTATTGCATGCCAGCTAAGGAAGTATATCTGAAATGTACAATTTGTCAGTAGTACTAACAGTGATCCTCAGTTTTCATTCATGCTTGGATGGAGTCAATCTCCTCCAGTTGCGTTTGTTTACATGTCCTTCTTAAGGCGGTGCTTCCCTGTGGAGTAATTATTCATGTGGTGAAACCTAGCTCACAGTGAGTTTGTGGGCCACTGAGGAGAGGAAGGCGAGTGGAGCAGGCAGGCTCAGCTCAGATTGTAATTACAGTCACTTGAGTGATTGCCAGTCAGGCAGCCGCTTCTGAAATTTAGCCCTTTAAATTTAGATATCGTTTTACAAATGTACATTTGAAATGATTTAGAGTCGAGACTTTATATGTGAAAAACTCACTAGATTATGGATGTCCATAAAGGCACATTCATGGCAAAAAAGGAGAACTTGACAGTGAAACTGGAAAAGAACAATTTCCTTTCAATTTGTTGCAGTACAGGTGACATAGCAGGGGGTAGGCGGTGCAATCAGGTGCCTCTCAACTACTGTGATTTGGGGCCCAATTTTAACTCTGATAATCATTATATTCTGCCCTACTTCTGAATCAGAATACTATAAAACTACAACAGATATCACACTGTATTGTATTCCATTATATTTAGATCAACTAACACAGAGGAACCTCTATTCCAATGTCCTTATTCAGGCCATTTCATGAGGCCCACTATACATGCTTTCTACAAGTGTTTGTGTCCTCAGGAGATGTCTCGAGTGGTCCCTGTGCGGGCCTCATCAGTGTACGGCCATCGTCTACTCCCAGTCCATAGCAGTCGACCGCAGCACGCACGTGTGGCTTGCATGAACGCAGAGTTTTTCATGAAGAATGGAGTCATCTGGAATGTGGCAGATGGCTTTGGATCTGTGACCCCTTTTTAAAAGCAATATTAAAAATGTTTGGTCAGTTTGGCTCTCTTTCTATTAGAACAACTTTTACTCATTTATCCACATGCATACATAGCATAATATTATTTCTCTTGTCACGTGAGATTTATTATTACCTTGCAGTATTTGTAGTTAGTATTAATCAACATGTTACTTAATCAACATATTTTTAATGGTGTGTGCATGACAAATTAGGTTGTAGTAAAGTGATTTTTTTACATTGTAATTTTCACTCAAACTTATTTTACCTTAATTTGGTAATGCCTCACTCTAATCTTACATAACAATTTATGGTTATTCTACTCATCTTTGTGTACCATTACTGGAGTCCAAAGAGCAGTATTACTAATGTAGTATAAACCTAAAGACTTACAATAAAAATCACTTTTGCCAAATACAAACAGTGTAGTGTAATTATTATCCCATTTTGTTCTGTCATATTGCAATATTTAAAACACAAACTCAGTTTTAAATACAAATGTTTAATGGATAACAAAAGAATGACAGTGAACATTATATACAGACAAGAGTTTTGTTCCTTATGCCTTATATAAAAAAGAAACATTGACTTAAGTCTCTGACAGAACCCTGTGTCATTCAATAAAACACAAATGCATCTCAAAGCTATAAATACTATTTTGCATGTTTTAGCATCTACCTTATGCACTGGCATTTAGCTAACATGGGCTGCTCTATATTACAAAAAAAACTAACATCCATTTAAATAAAATCGAAGCTCACCAGCTCATGGTTTGCAGCCAGGCAGATATAAAACCTCTCCACAGGCAGCCCAGTCTACTACAGCCTCTGAAGCACAACACTGGCATGGCTAATTAGCTCTGCACCGCTACTACTATTGAACACATGGGTGACTGCAACCCACGAGAACTGCACTAATTCAGCAAGCCTCTGTGTAGTTAGTCAGGCGCTCCTCCAGCCAAGCCCTTGTTCCACTCCAGATTAGTGAAAACCATCCAAAGAGTCGTGCTAAAGACAGAAGTGCTTGTCTACCTCCTTGGCTTCTCGTAATGAGTCTCTTACTTACAACAATTACTTATAAACAGCCACTTGGACTGCATTCTTTTAGAGTCTATAGGCTCAGTTAAAGCATAGGACACTCAAGGCATCACAGTCCCTTGTGATAGAGATCGGGTCATCTCTGTGTGGACAAAATACGTCGTCAAATCCCCTTTGCCTTTCACATTGATAACGCCCCGACATGAACACATGTATCCCAGATTTTGCAGGATTCGCCTGGTCTCCTCGGTCACCTACGAGGGGAGATAAAACATTTTTACATATTATTTTCTGGACTGCAAGTCAACAGAGTAAGTGTAAAAAATCTTGTATAACTTTAGTAACATTAATAAAATATGAATTAGCCAATAGTAAGCAATATTTTGCAGGGAAATGTGTTTATAATAGAAACAAGGTAGAAAGGGCCTGCATTACACTATTTTCAGTTATAATGTTTCCTCATCACATACATCCCTGGAGTTGTGTTTTGTTTCATTCACAGTCTAACACTCAAACTCTGTATATTTAGGCTGAGAGCTTTCAAACAGAAAATACTCTTCTACCTTGTGATGTCATGTGGTAATACAAAAAGTACTCCAGTGTGTTTTTAAACTCCATTTACATTTATTAGAATCATCTGGATAATAGCAGCTCTGGAATCTCTATTGATCAAAAGGTTGCTGTTAACTTGAAAACTCTCACTTCATGACATCACAAGGTTGAACAGAGCATTTTGAGCTTTGGAAATAATAATAAATGATTATTCAAACATGTGGATAAAACAAGACACAATTCCAGGTATGTTTACGTAACAACAGGTAACAGCATAGCTTAACGCTCCCAGGTATTTCTGTGTAATAAAGGACCTTTAATAAATGCAAATTTGGGCACTGTCAATTACATGCTTTTTAATGCCACTTATTCTAAAGCATTACCAAAGATCCTACCTGTATTTTGCCGAGAACTCCAGTAGTTTCCATGCGACTGGCCACATTTACACTGTTTCCCCAAATATCATATTGAGGCTTCTGGGCACCGATAACTCCAGCGATCACAGGCCCATGGTTTATTCCTAAATCAGAATCCCAAAAATGACTCTGACTATCATTTATAGTTTGTAGAAAAGCAGTATGTAATGCACAGCTCTCACCTATTCTGAGCCTGAAGTCGTTAAAGGAATGTTTGTTGATGACATCGAGCTTCCCGTTCAAGGCAAAGGCAAACTCCACCATTGTGCCGATGTGCATGTATTGTCTCTCATCCTATTAAAAAAAAAAATAAAAAAATAAAAAATCAAACAAATTCAAGTTAATGTTGTATATTATTCATTTGATTTGTGAATATAAAAAAAAACACTAAATGGTGCACTATATAATGTTTTTGAATGAGGATCTGGATGTTATTATTATTATTATTATTTTGGCTGGAGTGTTCATGAATCATTATCTCACCTATCTATGATTTTATTGCTCCAAAATGCCCTGAAAAGCATGCATTCTTACTGTGAGCGAGTTTAAATATTCACAGATCTGACCTGGCACTTGCTCTGGTGGCGTCCCTTGTTCGTCTCCATGGAGATAGAGTTTGTGGAACATTCCAGACAAAGCAATAACATCTCCATGAAAAGATGGCTTACCCCTCAACCAGAAAACTAACATTTAAAACAACATCAAATATGTGATAATTGCAGGCTTTACTACCATTCATATGAATTTAGAAATGTTTAACATTTTAACAACAAACCGTGCTCTATTCATTTTTCATTCTTTTTAAAAAAAATATTATCTTTTCATTCATTTTTCGAACACATTAGGCAATAAACCAACACAGGTGAGAAGACAATTCCCTTGTACATGTCAGTATTAATGAAGCATGAAAAGTGTGTGTGTTATTGTATACGCCCCCAAATGTACCAGCCTTGCCAGAATCTTGACTCAAACTGCTTCCATCTCTTGTGTGACACCACTGGGCCAATTCACCTGTCCACACAGCCAGCTCTGCCACTGCTGTCACTGCGGCCCTTGCCACAATTTTCCATTTGAGAGAGGAAAATGTCAATTATGTAAAAAGCAGTGCTGGTGTGAGGTCCATGTGACTACCAACACTTGCGCGAAATAAATAAGTAAATGTGTGAAAAGGAATGTCTCTAGACTGCGCAGAAATGATGTGCCCTTACCTGATAACAAGTTTCTATTCCCTTCAATCACTTATGAGGTAAGCGGTGTGAAAATTAGACCTCATCTCGCTTTGTAACCATGAATTTGAAATGACAGGATAGGGCCTAACCTGTGAGTGGAGGTCTTTCTAAACTCAAATTGAGACTGACAGCTGGCCTGGACCAAAGCCTTGTCTCCTGCTCTTTCAATCTAAACCTGCAAATTACATGGGGGACCTCACATGATGAAAGCTTGTAACTATTCAGTGCGTGCCTGTGTGCACTCTGGTCCTGGCGCTACGTTCAGTCCAGTAGCGGCCATGTAAGTGCTGCCGATGGTCTTAATCTTCTCCACTCCACTGAATTTTGGCTTGGACAGCAGCTGGAGGGGGGCACACACGGTTATTACACATTTTGCACATGATTTCAAACTATTCATTTTTTACAGTCAGTTGCAGGGCCAGCAGGGTTACCTCATCAAAGTCGGCTATGATCTCGTTAAGGAGACGGAGACACTCCAGTCCTTCTTTGTTGACGTCGGACTCGGTATAAAACTCTTTGAAGTCGGGGATAGAAGCGAACATTACACACACCGACTCATACGACTGATGATACAGGTCCTACAAGCAGAACGTGAAGAGATATAATAGCTAGAGAGGTTGTACTGATTTATGGCTTTAGCATCAAAACAACATTATGTGTATTGGAAAGTGCAAACAGGACATGGCAGAATAGGAACAGCATCCTTTACAAGGTAGGCAACCTGTAATATGTAAATGAAGGAAGCTGTTCTTAACCCCTATTTGTGCAGCCTAGTTTTATTTCTGCACATGTGGCCTAGTTATAACAAAAATAACAAATATGAATTTATAAAACAGCAAGAAGGTCTAAAATCTGATGAAATAGTAACTGTCATTTTCTAATTAACCCCAACATTCACTGTATGTCTCTTTGGAAAGTGCTGGCTTGTTAACACTTGTTACCACTTGAAAAAACAAACAAAGTGGCAGATTTGGTACTGTTTCACACTGAAACAAACGTTCTTCATATAGGCAGAGTTCCCTACTTTAATTAAAATGCAAACATTCCTGGGCCCTTCTCTTTGAAATACTTGTGTCTCATACTCTGCATGAGACACTAGTTTTTATGTGTGTGATACAACATATATTTTTAAAAGGCAACAGTTTATGACACATGCCACAAATAACGCAAAAATGCTCAACCTCATTTTTCCAGTTGCGTCCCAAAAAGTGCTCTGCAACATGTGCAGGTAATACATTTTCCAGCAGAACTCTGTTGAGATTCTCCATGGTTTCAATCTCCTCACATTCCCTCTTGAACTTGTCTCTCCACAGGAAGTCCAGTCGACAGTAATATTCATTCTGTTACAGAACAAAGAGACAACGACAGCTGTGTTAATAAAAGTTGTGACTAAAACGAATACTTTTTCTCATAAATCCTACAACATAGATGTTTTTTTTAATTCGGCCAAAAATGTTATTTTAATTTTTAAGGATTATGGCATATATGCAAATCACACACCACTGAACTACGTGAACTATAAAAGTCTATCCCAAGTGTATCTACTGATGAACTATTCAACTTTAATTAAAGGCCATATTCAGTGCAAACTCCCCAAGTGAAACAATTTCTTTTCATCAATATGAAATGTGCCAGTAAGACAGCAGTGACGCTGTGCTCTCGTTGCTTGAGGAAAAACTGAATAAAGTTAACTATTTTGCATTAAACAGCCATGTGTTTTTATTTGGTTATTCATGGTTAAGGTTTAGAGACATATCTAAAAATGCAAGAAGAGGCATTTACAATATCAGGGCCAAAATATCCCAGGAGCACATGCATTTCACAAGGGTCCCTGAATGCATCATCATTATGCTCATATATGTGTGAGTGCTGCAGTCTACCTGAGGGCTGGCCCCTACTCTGTGTGTCTACAAGTGAATGGGAGGGACTCCAGTCTAAGTCTATATTTCTTGGATCATGATAATGTACATGTGCAGAGTATATTTGCCCCTGATATTTTGGAATAATGTCAATTTAACAGTTTGCAGTAGATGAAACTGACTTCTGCTCCTTTCAGAATTGTTGCAGTGCCGGCACAAAGCTAACACAGAAATTAAGATGGTTGGTGCTCCTATGGAATGTGTGCTATTTATGTGTTTGTAAATATATGAGGGGTGTTTTCTTTACTTTTAGAGACAGGAACTCCTGGGGAGACTGGAAAGTAGGCCAGGAGATAAGGAAGCTCATTTCAGATGCTGTTTAGAAACAACCTAACAAGGCGCCAAATGAGCTCTGCTCCATTGCGCTTCTGTTCTTGAGGGATGAATTACAGATACTTCTAACCTGCTTTCTCCTCCCTTTGACTAAATAGTTGTGAATTTATGTCATTAGTGCATGTGTTAATTTTTTTTTAAAGGAATTTAAATGTATGTAAACCAAAAAAAATATATATATATACACACACACACACGCACGCACACATATACACACGCGCGCGCGCACACACACATACACACGCGCGCACGCACACACGCGCACGCACACACGCGCACACGCACACACACGCACACGCACACACACACACACACACACACACACACACACACACACACACACACACACACACACACACACACACATATAGTTTTAAGGAGAAAACTTTGTCTCCCCCTTGTCAGTGACCCAGATTGAGAAGAACACATGGAGCTGTTAGACCAAACCATGGCTCTCTGGAGAGGTGCTGCTGTGACGCACTGAGAGAGAAGCGATCCAGTCTGAACATCTGTTTTGGGGTCACAACTGATGGATGGTACCCCAAAAAAAGATAAAACATACAGATCTATGCCGGCTGAATTTAGCCCTAATATGAAAAGAACATGGCAGCTCTGAGCTGTGCTGGCTGTTCCTACTCGACACAAAAGTCCATCTGAACATGTTCTACTGGCAGATTCAGTCAAATCCCCTTTTATTTGTGCCAGTATTCACACAAGACTGAGAACAGATCTGCTAAATGGAATAACATGGAGTCAAGATGAGAAAAGATATAAAGATATAAAGAAAAATACAAACCTGTCTTGCTAATACCAGAAGTGTGATGAAGAAGATGAAAAGTGACACAGAGCCCATAGTCTTCAAGTCCTTGAGGACCCCAGGTCTACAGACACAAAGACATTCTATTGAAATAGGCTATACTCTGTCAAATTAGTTTTGAAGTCATAAAGCCAACAGAAAGGATAAAAACAACAAGCAGTGGCAAGGTAAGAAAAAACAAAATAGCCTCTTCTGGCTCTGAAGTCAGCAAACATAAACTACACAAACAGTTGACAGTATGACAGTTTTTATAAAAATTATGGACTTAATAAGTTAATATTCTAAATTTTCAAAACTTAGATAGAGAGCCTCTAGTACCAAATCACTTTGTCCTCAATTGCACACTGACTTTTTGCAAGCTTGACTCTTTCATTGCAAGCTTTTTCTATTTCTAAATTCACGGTGTGTGATTATACAGCATATATACATATAGTTCATTTTTATGCTAATACACGAGAACCAAAACAGCAAAGAAAGCCCAAAGTTCTTTAGTTCTGAAAACTCTGAGTTTAATGAATTATTTCCAGCAACCCACTCCAGCTGTCAATCAAACATGGGCTGGCATATCTTCCTCTGCCACTCACCATCCTCTACCTCCTGAGGTTACAGTTGATCGACAGTCACATAAGAAATAGCCTCCTCAGCATTACCATTTCCCCATAGAGCTTGGGAGCATTCTATTAGTCATTTTAAATGGGTTCCCCGCTAAGTATCACACTGACTGCTACAACGGCAAGTGCAAAGGGGAAGCAGGTTGATAGCTCTGAAGCGAAACAGGCAGTATAGAATCGATACTTCGTTGTTTCCATTACCACAAGGCTGTAGGTTGGAGTAGGAAGCTAAGACGCGTGCACACTTGCCTATCCAGTGTGTCGGTCGGGTACAGGGCTTTGCTGACACCGTCCAGCAGAGAGGCGTGAGTCTGGAGGATGATGATGTTGTAAATCACCAGAGCAACCAGCATCACCAGCATCTTCAGCTCGTAGTTGATCCTCAGGAACACGGAGCATGACACCAGGCCCAGGATGCAGCAATATATGAAGTACTAGAGACGGAAAAATCAAATGAGATGTAAATAAATAAATCCCACACACATTTTTTGTACAAAAATATTCCTTTTAATATACATTTTCTGAATAATTTTAACTTAATCATCTCAATTTGACCTCCAAAGAAAGAACTCTTCTGCAAACAACATGCTTTCACAAACAGGATTGGCTGTAGACCTCTCTATTCAAAAGAGCTTATCAATGAGTATTTGAAATGACTGACCTTAATAAATGTGATTAATTGCACAGGTCTAACATGGGGTGAAATGAAAGAGCAGAACTACAGGCAGGATTGAGATGCATTTTTTGCCTTTGTAACATATTTTTTATATTGTTTCATATTTGAACTGTGCGGAATACTAAACATGCAGTGGATTTGCTATGGCTTTGTTGTTGAAAGTAATTACTGTCCTTGAACAAAGTATGTTTTCATGCCCCATCAAACAATACCATTGTTGTACTGAATGAAAAGTAATGATACAAACTTTTATTTTATTTTACTTTTTACTATCACTGCATTCAAAATTACAACAATAACAGACAAACTGGACTTTCTGGTTGCACAATGAGAGATGAACCTTTCAACTATGATAAACAATAACAATTTTAGCAGAAGTACGTAGATACTTCCCACCTCTGCTGAGTCAAAGCCAGCAAGAGGTTACTCTGCAAAAATAGGACCATGCAGTATAATACTAAAACAGTTACGCAACCAAAACATTGACTTTATGTAATGAAAAGAGAAAATAAAAATATTCTGTTCAGTGAGTGAGAAAATTCTGAGCTTTTTAATTTAAATGTTGTATGGCTGGCACTGATAATGATGCGTGTAAACATCATGAATGCTGAGCAGTTAATGAGGTACTTTCTCTTTCTCAATGAGACAGAGAGGCATTGATTTTACAGTTATGAAATGTCCACACAGCATAAAATTGACACGGTGCATGTACAATTTAGAGATGGGACTGTGGTAAGCATCTCCATGGAATTCATTTTCAAGAGCAAAGAGGATGGGAAGTCTATCTGTATCTGTGCAATGTAAGACAATATGGCTGTATATTATAGAATGACACAGAGATCTGTATTGGGTGAGTTATGAAAGGAAATACGGTATGTGCAGGACAATGGTGAGATCAGCAGTGTTTCTATGGCATGTGAGCTGGATGTCGTAGAACTAAAGATGTTCCTGTACTCTTTGTTCACGGTGAAAATAGAAAAGTTGTTAGATGTTTTGTAAGTAGTCTCAGTCTGACAACCAAGATAAACATGGTTCTGATGTGTACAAATTAGGAACAGTTTGTGAATATTAAGCAACGCTCTTCAGTATTAAACAAACTTTAGGTATATGTAAAGATGTTAAAATATGTCAAATCATATTTATACAGATGGCAATTGCAATGTTAAAAGTATCCAAATTATTTCCCTTGTGGATTAATAAAAAATATCTAAGTCTAAGTCTATATTACACAACATTTTCTTGTGATCTGTAAGCCATGTAATAATGCTTTTATCTCCTCAAAAAACATGCATGGAGTTGTTTTGTTCAACAGTATTTTTTTGAGTTTGAGTAATCTTCTATTATTAGTCAGGTCTATTAGTTATTAGTCTTCATCTCCAATGCTCAAAATGCTCTGTTTCATATTGTGACAGAGTGGTAGTAGTCAAGTTAACAGCTACCTTTTGCCCTAGTTCAGTAGCTGTTAACTTGACTACTACCACTCTGTCACAAGATGACAGCTACCTTTTACCCTAGTTCAGTAGAGAGAGACGCAATTCAAGGTCTGAAATCACCCAAATGATTCTAGTGAAGGTGAATGGAGTTTTAAAACACAGTGGAGCTCTTCTTGTATCAACATCACAACAGCACAAGGTGGAACAGAATTTTCTGTTTGATAGACGAAGCAAAAATGTGTGTTAAACATGTGTGAGTGTAACAAAACACAACTCCAGGTATGTTTTTGATAAGAAACAACATTACATGTTTAGAAGATAGCTTAATATGGGCTTTAAATTATTCCCAATTGTAGAAAACGTTTGTCATGGTGTAAAAATGGTTTACAGTAGATTGGAATGGACTATTAATGAGTTTACATGTTGCATTTTGGTTCAATAATCCAATCAGAACCTAAAGGACTGATGTGTCTGCACTGTATGACAGCTAATGGCATCCCAGGCTGATTTTAAATCAGTAGGAGCATATGTTATATTGATTAACTTTAAGGCTACCAGAGTAAAACTAAAGATGGCTTCAGCAGATGTTGTGTTCACATGAGAGCAAAGGACTCTCAAGTGAAGTATGATCATCTGGGGTGGATGCCCATAAAGAGAACAACCAAAAGTTCTCAGTATCAAACATTTTATGATTGCACTCTCTTGTATTCCAACACTCACGGGCAGATAAAACTTTGCGGCTTCTGTGGTTTGGTCCTGATAGAAAAGCAGGCTGCCGTTGGTGAGATTCACAGGTGCCATGGTGATTAGCACTTCAGATGGAGTACTCTGTAAAACATCTGGTGATCCTCCGGGATTCTCTACAAAGAACTGACAAAAACAATAGCTGATGAGAGAAAGAGGCCTCAGATTATGTGACATCTACAAAATGTCACAATCATCGCATGTCTGTGGTGTTCAAGCGTGCCCAGAGGAGATGACTTTAGCAGACAAATAGATGACCTGAGAAAAAGGGCACAATCAATGCTTTGCATGTAAACCAGAGGACTGAATAAAGCCAGGAAGTTGAGAGTGAATTCCAGTTATAACCATTTGTTCTGAGAGAGATTTGACGCATGCCAGCCAAAGATACAGACAATGCTTTTTAGTTTTTTTTTTCTTGCATAATCAGTTTGAGGTCATTCTAGGACAGGTCATATTCAAATATTAAAACAAACACATTGTAAAATACCCATGGGTTTCAGAGAGCAATGGCAATACACAATTAAAAAAAATTCTATCTTCTGAATGATGAAAAATGAGATAGAGGCCTGTAAAGGTCTAGAGAGGTTGTTGCCATTGTAACCTACAGTAAAGAATATGCCGACATGTACTCGAGATCTCAGACCAACTAACAGGGAGCTGGACTTTTTAAATTCAATTATCCCTTTAATACTTTGATAATTGTTTTTTTTTTGTATTTATACTTTATAAAATGCCCATGGTCTACCAAGGCAAGACATTCTTCATTTAAAATAGTCAGTGTGAAGTAAAAAGTCTAATTATCAGTAGATGGGGTATTGACACAAGAGTTCTCTGCACACACAAGAGTTCCCTGCATTTTTAGGACCACAAATACCATTATCAGCCAATTTAAATACTTTAAGCAATGAATTTTCTGGCATTGTTCTTACATTATTTTTCCACTCTTATCCCCGTGGCCGCTGCATTTGCCACAGCAACCAACCCCATGTTTTATCTAGCACTTATAAAATTATTAGGGTCATAAGACTTTTAAGTATTTTATGGTTAATTAATTAAGTCATTCAAATCTCTCTGATAAACAAAGTATGATGATGGACTAACACTGGACATTATGCAATACATGAAAGAAAAGAAGACATTTGACTCATTTGATGCTAGACTATAGAAACTATACTGGTTGGAGCAATAGAAATGTATCTCACCATGTTGAAGACAGACATTATTAGAATGAGGGCTGTGGTCATGATAGTGAGGACCAGTCTCAGCCAGGGGTTATTAGTGACAATGATCCGTGAAGAAACTGGAAACCAGGACAGTGGGCAGAAAGAACCTTTTCCTCCCTGCTGTAGGTGGAAGAAAACAGGACATTCAATATGGATCAAGTGGTGACTGAGAACAAACACAGAATGCTGTAGGTCCTCCCCTAAGCTCTGGTCGTTCTTGCACAGACATGCTCATTAGGCTCTCTCCTTATCCTTAAATATCCTTAAAACATATGAATCTAAATTATGACAGTGATAAATTATTACCAAACTGAATTATTTTGAAAAAGCACTTTTGGTTATTAGTATTTTAACATCCATAATCCTAAAACTGAAAAAATAAATAAATTAATAAATTAATTGGAAAAAAAAAAAAAAAAGAACATTCAGCTATGACATACATGCGCTATCAAAATTGGCTTAAAAATATTCTCTGCAGCAGTATTTTTTCTCTTAACTACTCTAGAGGGCAGTTTCTGTAAAGACTTTTTCCAAGAAATGCCATGTATGTAATGCTCTGTTACAAAAATGAAAAGAGCACATCCTCTAATAGGCTCATTTAACAAAAACGAACACACAAAGCCGATGTAACATGTCTTTATTTTAGTCAATTGTGAGCTCCCACGCAAAAGTGACACAGACTTTTATTAAGAATATGCTCAGTGCTAATTGGAGGTTAGCACAAAGCCATCCAATAATTTACTCTGTTCTCATTCCGAGTGTGAGGCTGGCTTCTGTGTCAGAGCAGAAGCAATATTATTGATGGTCCTTGTTAACTGGAGGTGACCCACTTCAAAGATCATAAAAGTCTATATAGATCATCAGACATGTCAAATTGTTTATTGACTTTCCATAAAACACAAGTCACATCAATGAATTTACTGTGTCTGCCTTTTAATTCATAGGCCTCGTTTGTGGATTTGAATTACATGTACATTAAAACCAGAAATGTTATATTGTTGTACCGTTTCGCATTTCTTGTCCAACATATTTGTAGTACATGTTTTTCAGCTTTTTAATCTGCTTCCTAACTGAACTGAGTGAGTGACGTCAAACTCCTACATCTTAGTGATTTCAAATTACAACTTTAACTTCAACTCCTCTGATTTAAAATATTCAATTCTATATACAGTGCATAATACAGTGCATATATATATATATAGTGTGCGTTCAGTGATAAATCTATGCAAAACCTACCAGAATGTGACCGGCGAAGCACAGGAGCAGAATGAGCGCTAGCAGCACGAAAGCCAACCCAAAGGAGATTCCCAACACAGCAGTTCTGCAACAAACACACAATCACATTACTCTGTAGTCCCATTTAGAGCAATAAATATAATGAGCCTTTAGATGTATTCTCTCTCAGCCCTGAAATCTATTTACATTTACAATCCATTTATCAACAAACTGCTGTAGTGGGGTAGAGGCGCTGGTAATGGAGTTATTTTCACATTCTAAAGGATACTGGACCTAATATGAGAGGTTTAAGGTTGCTATAAAACACATGAAGTCACTGTTAAATGTGCACAGCTATGTCACCATAAACATTGCAACGATAAAGAGGGAGAGGGGAAGTGAATTGGAAAATCAATGGACCTCTTTGACACTAAATTACACCTTAGCATCAAAAAAGCAGTAAATTTGAATGACCAAGGTATTTTATTTTCATGTTCAACAAAGGCAGTTAAAAAGACGCTTTGATTCTGCTAATCTATAATCACTGGCAGATGGTTGGGGGTCTTTCATTACTATCTTGCGTTTTAGCATTCTGCCTCCTGCGTGCCTTCTTCGATCACAGTGACGCAGGTTGGAGGATGAGACAGCTGCCATCAAATGTGTTTTTTTCTCCATCAACAGACTGCCACAGCTGGAGTCTGGAGAAGCGTCAGGGATTAGACAAGGCCAATGGTTAAAAGGGAGTCTAACCTGGGCAGGACCAGGACCTGCACGATGAAGATGCAGCAGAATATGAGGCAGGCGCAGGTGACGTAGTACTTGAAGGCTGGTAATGTTGTGGATCTGTACTGTGGAGAGGGAGAGGGAGATTCAGTTTTAAAAGCAGAGAGTAGGACAAATTTTCTTATTTTTTACAAATAACAAAATTTCTTAGTTTTTATTAGCTAACTAATACATAATGGTCCTAGAAATGGGGCAAGCCAAAAGATGTATTTTCAAAGTGCATTGCCATATGGACAAAAGTATTAAATAAAACTAATTTAAAAAAGATAGGCCAAAAACTAGATTGCACAATTTATTTATAGCAAATTATGTCAAAATCTGGTCTCGTCTTGTGGCAATTGTGTCTCTAATGTTTACACTCTAACGCAAGGCAAATTGACAAAAATATGAATCATGATTTTTGATTAAATTTTGTAATATAAAAATAGCTTTCAACATTAATGTCACAAATATAGACAAAACAGACTTAGAAATAGAAAAGTCAAATTTCAAAGTCTAAACTGCTAGAAATCTTTTAATGACCAAAACAATCTTATCAGTGACTTCTAGAAATAACTGATTCGTGATTAAATTATGTTTTCACAGCCCTACACACATCTATCTTGAGGATAGATGCTTAAAACAAGAAAAACAGAGGAATCAAGAATAAAATTTGATAATAAAATAACATTTTGTATAATTCAACCGAACTGCCAAAAGAACTGATGTGATAAATTACACCATTTATCCCAAAGACTAAATGAAAGTAATTATATTTGAGTGTGCCTACCTCTTTTTCCAATGTTTTATTGTGAAAGAACAATGAGATGCGTTGAATGCCCTCAGACTTGAGCCACTGTCTGCAGATATAAATGAGACACAAACAAAACAGGCCGTGTGGGTATCTGAAATCGATTCTTCATATCCTCAGTTTATCCCACTGACTGAGGTTATGGTGGATAAATGAGCAAATCCACCTTCTCTTTTGCGAAGTGTCAAGACTCCAAGGTAAAGAAGTGAAAACAGCACATACTTTTGTGAGTTGATTCCATCGATGGTTCGGATCATTCGCTCATTAAGCTCCTCCTCAAACCTTCTTCTCTGTGACTTAGACCTGACATTGAAAGGCAAAGCAAAATTAAATAAAAAAATCCATCTATCTTCTTTTGAACATGAGAATCATCTTATTAACCTTTCTCGCCTCTGGAAGTGGTACTGCCCCATTGGAACATCCTGAAAAAGAATAGAATTGAATTTAATGGTAATGTGGTAATAGTTTCTCTCACTCAGGCGGCCTATGTAAATGTGTGGTCATTTTCACCGTGGTGTTGATCATGCCGTTGTCCGTGGTCATGCTGGCTCGGTGGTGGAGGTTGGCAAAAGGCTTGGCAGCTCCCCAGGACTCAAGGTAGCGGGTCATTCTGACAGAGGCTCTCATCTTACCCCCATCCAGAGAGGGGCGAGATCGGACTCCCAGGAGAGGGCTGTGCCTGTCCGTCTGTGAGGAACAACCAGCAAAACATTCTGAAATTACTGTGTGCTAGATTAACTATTGATGCTTATTAACTGTCAATTAAATAATGTAAGAGTGAAACACTATGTTGTTTTTTCAAATGTAATTAAAGTTAGGGCTGGGCAATATGGCATTAAAAATTGAATGCTCTTGAGTGAGTGACAGTTTAATTAACCAATCACACTGAAGAATGAACTGTCACAATAAATAGATGAAAACCACTTAATGTCTAGACTATAGCAAATTGTGATTTTCTGGCATATTGACAACCCCTAATTAAAGTACAATGAAATTATAAACATTTAAGGGTATGGCCTCAAGAAAACCTAATTCATACACATCATTAATTCCTCAATAATGATATTTTAGAGCAATAAAAATCCAGTAAATGTGAGCCGCAGGTGCTTCAGAGAGCAGTCTTGTCCACAGCGCTTGCCATTGGTGACCTGACAGTCAGTGCCTGGACCCACGGAAAATACTTTAAGTCAAGAATGATGCACCTGCGCTCTTATTCTGAAATGTGTTCTGAGAGCCTCTCCAGCAAAGAGCTTCACTTCAGAACTGAAAAAGCACTGCCAAAACACAAAGAAAACCCCAATAAAGGGAAGAAAATAAGCTCTGTCTTGAATATCAGTATCAGGGCATAATGGAATAATGGGCATAATGGAATCAGGGCATAATGAAAAGTGTTTTACTCACTGGCTACGGTGTCAATTTAAAACAGTATTAGAAAGTTGGTGTTTGCTTTTGAATGCATAGGAATATGTTGTACAGTCCCTGACAAAAGTCTTGTCGCTTATCCATTTTGTAGAAACAAAAGGTTATAACCTGACTTTAAATTAATCAATTGGTTTTAGAAATGTCTCATATGAAAGCTAAAACCCTCCCAAATTATGCTCAATATACTAAAATACATTTGTTTCACTGAAGAAAGATTGATTATTTAATGAACACAGAAAGGTCAGATTTTGGCAAGACAAAAGTCTTGTGGCCTTGTCATATGATGCACCCAATCCTAGATCCAAACCTCACTGTTTGTTGATCCAAAAATCCAAGACCGGCCCCTTTTCCACTGCAGCAGAGCTCCACCAGGCCTGGTCACCTCAAGTCCCTGTGTCAACCAGAGCAGTTTGTAGAATTCTGTCTCAAAATGGCCTCCATGGTCGAATCAGTGCACAGAAACCAGCACTAAACAAACGGCAATTAAAAAAACGTGTGGCATTTGCCAAGGCCCACAGCCTGCTAAAAGGATGGACACTGGAAAAGTGGCAGAAGGTGGATTTCTCAGATGAATCCTCAGTTGAATTACATCACAGCCGCCGCAAATATTGCAGGAGACCTACTGAAGCTCGCATGGATCCAAGATTCACCCAGTGGCAAAAAAGTCATGGTCTGCGGTTACATCCAGTATGGGGGTGTGCGAGACATTTGCAGGGTGGAGGGCAAATTTTGTAGCAGGATGGTGCTCCATCGCATACTTCTATCTCTACATCAAAGTTCCTCAAGATGAAGAAGATCAAGGTGCTCCAGGACTGGCCAGCCCAGTCACCAGACATGAACATCACTGAGCATGTCTGGGGTAGAATGAAAGAGGAAGCATGGAAGGCAAAACCAAAGAATCTTGATGAACTCTGGGAGGCATGTAAGAAGCTTTCTTTGCTATTCCTGATGACTTCATCAACAATTTGTTGATTGTCATTGTCGAACCGCATGGATGTGTCCTTCAAGCTCATGGAAGTCATACAAGATGTTAAATATGGATCTCACAGCACCACTACTTAATTCACTGACGTTATGCAACATATTTTTGTATTCGAAGTAAATTATTTGTTTAATTTTCTGTAGGCTTTTGTCTTACCAAAATCTGATATTTCTGTGTTCAATAAATGGTCAATCTTTCTTCAGTGAAGCAAATTTATTTTAGTTTATTGAGCATAATTTGGGAGGGTTTTAGCTTCATATGAGACATTTCTAAAACCAACTGATTAATTTAAAGACAGGTTATAAGCTTTTGTTTCTACAAAATGGATAAGCGACAAGACTTTTGTCAGGGACTGTATTGCTTATTGTATTTGACCTGATTTAAATAGATTTTTTCACCCCTCATGACCCTCCAAAGTACACTGGCCTGGCCACAGATGGCTTAAAGACTGTGAGTCCTAATGGCAAAGTTGTAGAGTGAAGGAGAGCTGTGTTCATTTCTTGTATGAGAAAAGTTGACAGTGACAATCAATAGCAGTGACAGTGAAGATGACACCTCTTTGATCCATGCTCCCTATTTAAAGCTTTGATCCACTGGTGTTTCTTAAGGGCACTCACAGCTGCTATGGAATGTCCTACAGGATAATGAAAATAGACTCCAATTAAAATGTTTCATGGAGACCAATTGTAATAAAATATAGATACAGTATGTTCATGGCATTAGAATTATGAACGATTAAAATGAATTATGTAATGAGCTAATTTTTGCAAATACACCAAGGTTACAGCAATGTATGTTTTCCTTTTAATACTAAGGTTTACAACATTGTATATGCTACAATGCTGATCTCATTGTCAAATCAGATAAAAAGATGATTATGGCAAGGTTTCATAGTTTAAGACTAAGCATACTATTATAAAACTGAAGGACAAATGCTAAATAAGGTAGTGAGTAAAATCTACCAATTTCGTGAAAATTTCAAAAGGTTCCCTCAAAAGCACTTGAACAAAAAAAGTCTACACTTGAAACAGTTACAAGGACTTTACTCTCAAACTTTGCTATAAAACTCTCAGACTATGAGCACAATTGCCGCGAAGAAAGAATGGACCTCAAACTGGATTTTTCAAAGCATGACGGCATCGTGCCCACGATAAAGGGAGATTAGGAGGCAGAGCACTGTTAAGCTCCATTTTGCCGTTTGCCTTGCCAAGAGCAGTGGGTATGGACAAAACCCAAAGAATGTTTTATGGGGAAGGGTTTTCAACAGCAGAAGGCCTATTTAACATTTTAATTAGTCCTTTGAATAGTCCCCTTTGAGAAATTCTTCTTCTTATTATTCTATTTAATGTAAGATTTTTGGATACAAACTATTACTGTTACTTCCATGGTCTAATGCTCTCTTGGAATACAAATAAAATCAATAAAAGGTGCACCATGTAGCTATGTAGCTTTCCTAATGGAGGATCATTCCTCCTGTCACACACCTTGGCCACCCTCCTCCAGAGAGCACTGAGCGATGGGAGGCATGGTCAGTCTGAGCAACCTGCCAGGTCAATCCGGCTGACCACACCTACAGGAAATAACAACAGCTGCTATACAACATGTCACCACCAACACCAGTGACAACCCAAGAAGACAAAATGAACATCTTTGGTTTAGGAAATGTTATTTCTTCGCTTTGAATATTACACAGTATGGCATTAAACTTATCTATTACCCTGAGTTGACACCATCAGGTCATGTACTGTAACATGACAGATCTGTAGAGAATGCATATACTCCAAGGTACTTCTGGGCAATAAAAACACTTCTGGGCAATAAAAACACCCGTAACCTCCATGGAACAAAGTAGGTGGCGGCCCCTCTACCAGAAAAGTTACAGTGTGCATCTTTAAACAAACTATGGTATTGTTTTTCATAGGACCTTGGGGTTGATGACCAGGTAGGTAACAACTCCATGTTCTTTGAGGTATGAGTCACGGCTCTGTCCGTTCCCAGGCTCCACTTTGTACGATCCGTTCAGATGCTCCAAGGTCACGGAAGAAATGTGCACCCTCCTGTAAACAGCACAGACCGAGATTATAAGAGCCACAACAACAGACTGCCTCCACACTTCTCATTTGAAGATGTGTGTGTACCAACAGAAGACATTTTGGACTACGGTAATAATGGTATGAAGACTTGGTATTGAAGAATTGGACAGTCTCAAACAAGTACTTTCAAAAGGTTGAAACAGATTATAATTTCCTGATTTTGTTGTTGCTGTTGGTTAATTTATGAAAGACTGGCCATAGTTGATGCTGGAAGTTTCATTTGCACTTAGATTTACGATGATGTTGCCGTTACTGATAAATATAAAAAAAATAAAATTAAAAAAAAAGAATTCTTAGTATGTTCGGAACCCTTTGATGATTACGTATGTGTTTTAAGGAATATACTCCTCACTGCTATTGTCAATTAGGCCAAAGCATCTTACCCAGGCACACCTCCTGCTTCCATGTGATTGGCTAACGTGACGTCATGTGACCAGACATCGTACTGCCACTTCCTGAGACCGATAACGCCACAGAGGACGTTTCCAGAATGGACCCCCACACGCATGTTGATATCTACACCAGTGGCATCTCTGACTTTCCTGTATTAGAAACAAAATGTCATGATAATCCAGTTGTAGGCAGTATGTTATGTTATATATGTACCTGTTTAATGTAACATAAAACTTGTAGTGTATGTCCTCTTATGAAATTATAATTAAAGGTTAAATCTGACATATTGATTTACAAAGGATGTGCACTTGCCTGTGAAAACAGGTATGTTCTGTTAAGTTTTTCTATTGATTTGATCTTAATATTTGCACAGCTTATCATATTACAGTAATGTTATGCTTGCGTTGGACATCAAACAAAGCCTGGCGTTCCTTCTGCTCAATCTGCCTGACAGGCGTTTGTTTGTGTTGGTGAGAGGGAGAGAGATCTGGTATTTTACTTGATGGCCTCACACATATCCAAGCCCATCTTCACGCAGTTCCTGGCGTGATGAGGCAGTGACTCGGGCAGACCGGACACACAGTAATAACAGTCGCCCAGGATCTTGATTCGCATACATTCATTCTCCTAAAAGAAATACAGAAAGATAGAAAAGTTCATGACACAACAATATGGCAAAAAACTTTTAAATATTTTTTCCTGGTATTCATCAATCACAGTTTGATTTTATTTGTTCATATTATAACACTTTGAAAATAGTGCCATTTAACATCTAAATCAGCCAATTTATTCTCAAAACTGTGAACTCTGAATCACCATGCCTTTACTGACAGATGATAGGCTGTAGACCTCTTTAAAGGCACCAAGCTGCTCATTGACAATTTTAAAAGATTGGACCTCAATTTGATAAAAATGTGATTACATGCATAGACCAAGAAGCACAGACCCCTGCATCTTGACCAAACTTGCTACATAAGGTATAATCACCATCAGCAAGTCTGTAATAAACCAAGAAACCAAGAACTCCTGGAGTGGCCAGTGTTTTAAATCCAATTCCCAAGGAGATTACAACGCTTTGACAATGCCAATTTCTGACCATCAACGACTGTCTTGTTAGGGAGCAAAAGCTTCATCCACAATGCTACTGCTGTATCACAGCCAGAAATACACTACCAATCAAAGTTTGGATACTCTTTAGGCCCCTCTCATTCAGTGTTTTCGTTTTCCTTTAATTTTACTACTATATGAAGCAAGATATAAGGAATTATGTATTAAAGATTTTTTTTTTTTTAAATAACTACTAAATATTTTATGTTATCAAATTTATATTATAATCCACAAAGAAGCAGTAACGAGCAGTAAACATTATTCTTTCATAAGCATTTCACAAAAACTAATTTTCATGTATGATACGTTGTTACAGAAAATATCATATTAAAAGATAATAGGGTTTCAAATTACATCACAACATTCTATATGCCAATAATATTTAAAATAGATGGGGGTAACTAAAATTAATATTGTTAAAATGCGGATTTATCTTGTAATACAGAAAGCTCTTGTCTCTAGTAAATAATAGAAATGATCAGGCTCATCTGTAAATTTCACTTTTGAATATTTCATGGGGAAGTACAATGTTATCAATAGAGATATCATCACATTGTAGAATCTGAAAAACACTAACTGAAACTACTTAATGTCACTGAAACAAAGCAATTCCATCAAACCTTTTTTTTTTTCATAATTAATATTAAAAAAAATAAAAAATAAAATAAGCAAACCATGAACTGCATTCAATAACTAGCAGAATAAAATACTTACGTAGTTAGCTAATATCACTAATGAGTGGTGTGATAATTATTACATCCTCTACATCTTAAATGCTAATAAACTACCAAAAAGTTAGTGCCCAGAAAAAGTATCAAAAAATATTGTTCCAGCTTTAAGTCAATACAGTAATTATGGTAACAGGTCAATTATTTCTTATACATTACATTGTAATTTTTACATAATATTACCACAGTCCTTTTCACCTTATCATAACCCTTATTCACACAGCCAAATCCATCAGGCAAAAAATCATATCCACCCACGCTGACAACACATTAGCCGAGGTTCTTCATGTGGGATGTGTAACCGCTCTCCTTTTGGGTGGGTTTACGTAAGAGCAGCAGAGAGGGTTGTGTGGACACGGGTGCCTGCTGGACAAAAACGCTGAGAAAACCTGAATCTGCTTTGAAGAGCTGAATACAAGAGGACCCAGAGGAGCATTAGACAGGCCCTGGTCAGCCCACACGGATCTACAAAGTGCTCCGGGAAGGCTGCAATAGACCAAGAGTTGCCGCGAGATACAGGAAGCAGTCATCTCAAGGCCACATTTCATCATCACAGACAGCAAGATGTTTTTCTAACCTTAACACAACTACAGTTTTGTGTATTACATTTATTTGACCCAGGTTCAATATTTGAGTAATTTAAACTGCAGTTTTAATTAATTTATGATGTTTTTAATGTTCTTCACATTCTAAGGACATGATTAAGCAGTCTGACACGTCTTCCGCTCAAGTCTCGCCTGAAGCTAAAGTAGTCAAGAGCATTTCATTTTGCTCTCAAATCAATCATCCCGCATTAGAGCTAAAGGAGTGTTTCTTAAAAAAATATCAATTAACTGTGCCTAAAAACGATCCGGTGTGTCTGGAATAGCATATCTTTTTCTAATTAATTTAGAAATTGGGTATATCACATCAAAACAATTCGAAGCACATATGTGACCTTATCTCACAATAATTGTAAAGATTTAAGACTTTTTTAGAGAAATTATACAGTCAATCAAGCCTTATCATATCTCTCACAATGTTCTCTCATAACATTGTGTTTTGTTTAACACACAAATTCTGCATATTTATAAAGAGTTCTTCTCTCAAACAGAATACACTCTCTTTCACCTTGTGATGTCATGTGGTAATACAGGAAGTGTTCCACTGTGTTTTTAAACTTCATACACTTTCATTAAAATTATCTGAATGATTTTAAACCTGGAATTGCCACGTTCAGCTGAACAAACGGTAAACTCTAGCTGTTAATTTGAAAACTGCCACTACATAACAAAACAATGTGGAACAATGCATTTAGAACTTTGGAGATGTAAATAGAGTTACTCAAACATGTGTGAATTAAATAAAACACAACTGCAGAAATGATTTTGAGGAGGTAGCAACATTATAACATTTAACACACATACCAGAGCCTGTGTACTTGGCCTGAAAGCACACAAACGTGTAATTCCAGTTGTAGTTACCTTTGCAATCTGGTCAAATTTTCCAAAAAGTTCATTGAGCATATGCACAAGTTCGCCTGGAGAGCAGTCACTGGCCAGTCGTGTGAAGCCCACAATATCTGCATACAAAATACTGCAGAGAATCCCAGAGTTACCCAACTTTAAAATGAATAAACAAAACATTACAAATTTACAGACACAATCTCGTAAGACATTATTGGTCATGGTGGCTTTCCTCTTGATACACCATCTGTCCTTGGCTTTGTTCTGAAAAGATTACCCTCTTAAGTGTGTGAATTTGTTATTACTGGAGGGATAATTGGCAGATCAACATGTAGACACACAAACTGGGTTAGCATACATACACCTGAGCCCCACTTAAAAGGGACACAACATGGCCTCTCCCGCAAGGCTTTTCTGTGCTGGAAAACAGGTTTTAGAGGACATTCCTTGGAGAATCTCATGTTAAGCCAGGATTTGTGTCGTCTGCTATGTTTTCAAAGTTCTCTCCTCTTGTGTCATAGAGGTGGAAGCGAGGGAGAACAGAGGGCGTACCGTATGTAGCTCTGCATTTGGCAAAGTGACCCCAAAGTACTATAGAGTAGGATTAATTCAAGTGGGCATTGGCCTTGGATCTAATAATGAAGGAGACGATCGGAACAAAGAAGTACTCCTCAAATAATTAACTGTTGTGTGAAAGCAACATAAAAGTAAAATAAATGAGGAAATATGTAGTTTCAATAAGGATGCACTAAAAATTTTCACCACTGTCACAGCTTTAACTACAGCCAATATGGGTACTACATCCGTGGTGTATTGAAGTATTGTGAATAAAAACATTTAAGAAATAACTACAGAAATACAAGTAAACTGCATGTTTTGTAAATTTGCTGAGATTATATTAGCAGTAATGACCTTATGTGTACAAAAACAATCTTGTGAAATCCTTTTTGTTCTTACCATAGTTAATCACTAATAATGACACTACTCTCTAAAATCATGTGTGTTAATTGGGGTCACTGTTACTTGTTTGTCTAAATCTACTCTAATTAAGAAAGATGGTTTTATAACAGAATACTTAAAAGTTCAAAATTGTTTGTATGGTAATTAAAAGTAAAATAAGAAAATAATAATAATTTCAGCAGCAACATAGATGCAAGTCAAACAAAAACAACTCAGAAATGTAAAAAACGAAAGCCTTGGATAGAAGTGCTAAAAGAGAGGGATGTTGGAAATATAAGTCCTTTAGATGAGAGCTATAAATAAACTTTTCATTGATGAGGAGCAGACCAAGGCAGCCAAAACCTCACCTGACATTGGTGTGTCTCTGCACATACAGGTTGTGAAAGTTGTTGGTACTCTCTGTTCGGCCAAAGTTGGGCCCTTGTAGTCGCTGGATGATCTCGGCTTTCATCACCCTGGCAATGTGTGATGGCAACAGGGACAAGAGAAGGCGCTCCTGGAAAGATGGAGTTACAGGCAAGAATTACAGAGTTACAGAATTACAGAGGGCATTATGTGACAGACAACCTGAGTACAGACATCTGCTATATTATATTTTACAATTATTTTTATTGTATTTAAGTAACACAACTTAACTTTCTGGGGGTGGTACCTGCATGATACCATAGAAAAAGAATGCTAAAACCACACTTCTAAACATGCTCCAAGGAGATAGATATGCCATATACCGCACTATAGAATATTAATGGAACAACATTTCCAAGGAAACAAGTAAGAGTCAGAGTTTATGGAGATGTGATTGTAAAAATGAGCATAAACAATGTTTAAAAAAAAACTTTTATTGAATCTTATTTGTGGCTAAAAAGTCACTTGATGGAGCTTTAAAATTATATCATTATTCACATATCTTCTTTTTGAATGTATGTGTGCACTGTACGGATACTGTATCTGCACTTTAATGCTTATTAAGAGCTGCATTGACAATTTCTCCATTAAGATCAGCAAACCTCTATCTATAGTCCATGTGGCATAGAACTAATATTTAAAGAATATTTTGACCTCCTTTTTCACATTACCTTAATGATGGCTCATTTGGTCTAATTTTTCAGCCAGGAGCACAAAAGAAAAAAGACAGGTAGAGAAGAGAAATAGCCGAGGTGAGCATATTTCACAAATGAGAAGGCTTTGGTAATGATTTTAATTATAACTTTGGAGGAAATGTATTACTTCAGGTTGCCAGAGGACTATGTAGGTTTTTATGCTAGCAGTTCCTTAAGACCATTTTGCACAGCTCTACAGATTACACTACTTACTTTTTAATACCATGCTATACTCCTTGTAGTTCTGCTCCCCATTTTAGTACAAAGCAAAAAAGAAAATGTCCCAAAAAACTAAAAGCGTACTCCAATATCAGAGTCCATTTTGGGGTGGTTGGAGTGATTTTGATTTTACATGTATGGTTGTGTCTGTTGTGTGTGTGTGTGTGTGTGTGCGTGTGTGTGTGTCTGTATATAAATATTGAAGTGTGTCCGTGCGTGTGTGTGTGTGTGTGTGTGTGTGTGTGTGTGTGTGTGTGTGTGTGTGTGCGTGCGTGCGTGTGTGTAAAAAAGAAGAGTGAAAAGCCGCTTGAGGGGGTGTGAGTCATAAATGCGACTCACAGCAGAGAGGGTCATTACATTGTTCACACGCTGCGGGCTCATTTCCTAAAACATAGCAGCAAATTAAGTAGGGAGAGGGTTGGGGTGTGCAGCTAAAAATAGAAACCTCCACAGCCCCAAACCTCATTCAGAAGTACTCTAGTGTGAGCACGGTACACACTGGCTGATAAGCTACAGAGGATGCTTCATTAATTTATTGTGTGTTGATTACAGAATGGATAAAATTGCATTAGCGTGTGTGGAATATGACTAGCATCTAGCTACCAAACAACTCTACGAAATAAACAAGGCTGGAAAATAATGGCACCAGGTAAATAAAAAGGCACTATAATTATGTTGTCACTTACAGACAGTAATTAAAAACTATGCAAACAATATATGAATGCTACAAGTGCAATCAAAGTGCACCCAGCTCCATTTTATACAACTGGAGTTTATGTTCTATTTTTAGTAGGAATTACACTATGCAACTTTTCTCATGGAGAGTCTGCTACCTGCTTGTCTCCATGGAGATGTTATTGCTTTGTCTGGAATGTTCTGCAGTATCTGGGTCAATGACATATAAGGATTTTCAAAAGGCAAATTTAAAAATTTAGTTTCTATTGAACTTTTTCAAATATTTACAATGTCAGGTTTGCATAAATCTATGTTTCACAATTATATTAAGCTTTTTAGTGTTTTTTTCATGAATTAGCTATAACCTTAAAAATGTCATGTGGTACGACCAAGTATAACCTTAAAACATATTAATCTAAGTTCTGAGTAATATGAACATAATATTGATATTTGAAAGCATATTTGAAAAAATTGACACACTCAGACAATATTTATTTGTATATTATGGGGGAAATATCTATTCAAGAAAGCTGAAATTTCATGTGGGACTACAAAACATTCATAGCATGTAATGTATCTATACTGCATACTCCAGGCAGAGCAAATCCACTAAAAAGGTTACATAGTGCAGCGTTTAACCTGTTTCATTTATTCTAAAATGTTGTTACATTGTTAGTTTTATATTATTGTGTGCAGGGTTTAAAACTTGCCAAAAAGGTCATCGAAAAGCTATTTTGAAAGATAACCTACTTGGTGAAGTAGGCCATAATGAAATGATCAGGAATTAAACTGGTCCCACAATCAGACCAGTTGAGGACGACTGGAGAAACCATAAACCCAGATAAATAAATTAATATCTTGGCCTATTTAAATCCTTAACTACCCCAGATTAAATGGGCCATCTGTTAATGTCTAGTTTGAGTGTCAGATCCCTGGTCGCAGGAATGGCTAATGTCAGGAAAGATCTCTAAATATCACCAAATGTCACCACATAAGGCCTCCATAAACTGTCAAAAGCTATAAATAATATATCTAATATCCACAAACCTGTTGGTGCTTCTCAAACTCCAGTTTAATGGGGGACTTGATACAGTTGCAAGTGTCCTGGTAGGTCTGCCTGAGGGCTAAGTCCATCAGATGTTTATGGTAAGCTCCCGCCAAGTTTCCACAAGTAAAAATTATGACGTTTGCTAAAATCTGTCAACACACAAAAGCAACAAGTGAAGGTTTAAAGGTTATAAATGCTCTATTATTCAGGGCCATGACCCAGAGCTGTCTATTGTTAAAGCTAGGCGAGCACACAATTAAACAGTGCTCTCTACCTCAGCCCTCTGAAGTGTGGCTCTGCATATTAAAGAGATGGCCTTGGGGTTGAGTCCAAGGGCACTTAATGTCTTCACTTTTTTAGTAGAGAGCTTTTCCACATAGCAGTATCTGAGAAATAAGGGCAAGGGTATTGTTTGTACATGAATGCTTTTTATTATGAATTATTATAAATTTATAAAATAATAGAGAACTCCATAGAGGAATGATGTTGTACTAATACATTTTACCTGCCTTATGTTGCCCCAACTTGGAGACAATATGTAGCAGTCTCAATGTAATGCCAAAATGCCTATTTATTAGATGTTTTTGTTCTGCTGAGAATACTAATCTTTTAATATGCACTGTGTCCCAACCTCTGCTGGAACAAGGAATACAAATTATGTGCATTATTTTACAACTGAAAATCCAGAAAACTACAAAATATGTAAGAGGATAAAGAGCTTTATTCCACTCTGGAGACTTTACTGAAAGTGCAGTGTCACCATGATACAAGATGGGTTCTGCAATTTACTACCTAGACCTTATTAAAATGTTGTATCTCATCATTTTAAATGGGGCATGAAACATCCACACCCATTTTATCCCAGAAACTAAACCTTGCACTGCAGTTAGTCCTAAATGAAGCTATCATTTAGTCCATCAGACTTTATAATAGAAAGCTTGCTACAGGGTAATCTCAGGCACAGTACATCTGGAAATCTCAAGTACTGTCTATCCCTCCCTTTGTGTCTATTAATTTGAACGGGTATTGGTCTCACCTGCCAGACTAAATGTTCCAGCTCGGTGATGCTGGCCAGGCAGAAACTGAGAGTAACTGTGTGTGATAGGCAGGTGATGGCACTGGCGATGATTGCCCCACTCATGGAGAAAGGCAGCATGGTGTAAACGACAAAAACAATAAAGAGAAAGAAGGACACCTGGAAAGAGGAAAAACATGTAAGACATAATGAGAAATGTAGATATCAAATATTCAAATATCAGATATGTTATACTAACTGCAACTTCCATAGACAAAAATATAATAATTGGTGGTATTGGTGTATTGTATTGGTGGTGTTATAAATCATAGGATCTACCAGACCAAATTAGAACTTTATACAATCCAGAATATAGAAAGCCTAAAAGCATCTAAGAACAAATATTTGTTTTTTTCTTATTATACTTATTATAATTTAAGTGTTAATATGCGCTATTTGGTTTCCTGAACAGACCTGCAAAGCTTTCCAAGTGTGACCAAAAATAATTAATGATGCACCTGTCAATTTGCAGAAGACAGACACTTGGGTAGAAGACACTGCTATTCAAAACATAATATTATAAATAAGCACATGGTTGCAGGGACAGAAAACATCATTAGTTATCTTACTATATACACTGTAAAAGCTTTTCGGTCCAAACGCTACAACAGAGATGAACCATTCCCTGTGGGGCTAACCTCACAACACATTAAATGCTTTCAAAATCAACACATGGAACGAAATGTGTGAAAACAGAATACTAAAATGGGAGTCAATAGGAGCCAGACATTTTGGAGTCCTCCTCACTTCCGTGTAACTCGGTTGATTGATATTGATTTCCTTGTCCATTATTTGTACAGGATAAATGCCTTTATATCATTATGTTATTATTGTTGACAGCAAAGCAATGCACAGGACAAATATGTGGGTTCTTGAGCTAAAAAGTGACAGAAAAAACAAAAAACAAAAAATACTGAAAATACTTGATAAGGAAAATATTTTCAGTGTTACTCCCAGGAAATTCTGTCAAAGCCAGCTGTGACCTACAACTGTCATTGTATGTAGTTATGCACTGTCTCTTGTCTAGTTCATTGATACCTTATGCCTTAGCCTCCTGTTTGGTCCCTTTCCACTTCCCCTGCTGTCGGTTCGGCCCTTCCTGTTATGGTGCGGGTGCCAGTGACCAGTGTCAGAACTATGACACGAGATGAACTTTGAACCTCTGGCCTGTCCAATGTTCCCGTGCCTTTCAGGTTGAGTGGGCCGCTTTGCAAACAGGAATTGGCTAAACGGGATGTCTAGCAGCTGTACTTTTCTGTCTTGTTTTCTAGAATGACCCTGCAAGTTTGATTAAAATTGGTGTGAAGATATTTTAAAAATGTTTAATTATAACTTAGTAATCTTTGCTCAGTACAGGGAGCTTAAAGGAATTATGAAAGAATCACTCAGTTTGAACAGATATGTTGTGTTATTATTATAAAGTAATAATTATAATTATTATAAAGTAAGGTGCACTAAATTACTTGGTGGAGAGTCTATTTCTGTTTGTCTCATAGATATATTCTACCATTTGTCTCCATGCTCTTTTATGTAAAATTTTTGGCAGAACAACATCTCCATGGAAAAAAGAAAGTTTTGGACACTCCATTTAAAAAAAAAAACAAACTTGCATAATACCTCCCCCTTCTTTTAGTCATTTACCAATTTCCAACTCACTTGACACCTGTTTGACTAAAGATCTGGCCCAAGTCAATGGTGACATAATTTCCATGCACCTGTACTATTAGGAAAAGACACAATGTACAAAAGATGTTAGCTTTCTGTTGCCACGGAAACCAAATCTTGTGAAATAAGAAATGTTCTCACACTGTCATGTCCTTGACTATTGCTCCTGACCCCACCTTCCCTTGCTGAAACATGGATACTTGGGGCTGTAGCTTGTGTTCAGAAGAATTTAATAATCCCCAAATTTCAGATGGAACTTATATATAAAACTCATGGGAGAAATGACCTGAAATGAACTGAAACTGTGTAAATGCTGAACTGTATTATTTGTTAGGATTTGGCTTCACAAATAAATAATCTTATGGCTTAAAGTCATTTCAACTGACACCTATCACATCTTAATGGTATTGTTGTTGAAGCTGTTGTTCTTATGCTGACAGAGGAGACGTAGATCTTTGTACAAGCTTTTATTTTGTATGAATAAACCCAGTAATTACAAATATTTTAAACATAAAGAGGTCAACAAATCTGCAATCTGACTGTTAAAAAGCAAATTCCACAATAGGATTCTGCCCTTCAGCTGTTAAATTATAAGGATTCTACATTTTTGTAAAGCAAATGCAAACTATTTCATGATCATCCTCTGCTTTTGACTGCCATCTAAACACACTGTCTCCTATGGAGCTTCTTGATTGCATTCTTTCCTGCTACACCTGTAAGAATAAGGCTGACTAAACAGAGTAGGGCCTGTGCTGCTATTTTAGAAGTCTAATGTTTTGATAGTTGCTGAGTTTTCATTTTAGCCAGTATGCCTGGAGCAGCAGCTGGTAGCCCTGAGAGACTTGGCATTACAGCCAGCTAACAATGTAATTTGCTTTAAATTGTGGTGTAAGCTTAGAGCCGCACGATAATTGTTAATCTTAATGAATTAACCATTACTGCATTACCAATGTTTGTATCTACATTTATGGCAGCATTATGTCAGTGTTTGGTATGTATGTATGTATGTATGTATGTATGTATGTATGTATGTATGTATGTATGTATGTATGTATGTATGTATTTATTTATTTATTTATTTATTTATTCATTTTTTTTAAATTTGTTTTATTTTTGTATTAGCAGTATATGTGTAGAATTAAGCCTTAGAAGTGAGAAGCAGAAGCAAGTGCAGATAAATCTCTTTATTCATTAATTATGAAATTACAATTTTTTGGTTATTCACAATCAGTGATTGCTGCCATTTTACTGCTAGATTGTTTTGGTTTTCAAATCAGTCAAATCAGATAAAAAATGAAACTTACTTACTTCAAGGTGCACTATGTAATTTTTTTTGGTGGAGGGTCCATCAAATGCTTGTCTTGATGGCAATGATATTACTTTGCTTAGAATGTTCCAAATTAAGACATTAAAGTCCGTATCTCCAAGGAGAAAAGTACCTAATTCCACCAGGGTCAGTTACAGGTCAAATCTGTGAAGAGCTGAACCCACCAACAGTAACAATTCATGTTTTTCAACATATATTCATCAACAAAAATGCCTAAATGCATTCAAATAAATGCTGGATATGTTTAATGCCATATTCTGGAACATTCCATGCAAATAAATAACATCTTGCTGGAGAAGCAGGTGCTGAACCCCCCCACCAGATGTTAAATGTATTTTCAACCATAATGACTACTGTGAGTCTTACATTGGAAATTACAATACAACTAGTGCATTGTAATTTCCAATGTAATTTCCAATGTACCATTTTGTGTTACGATTGTTTACACACTGTGTGGGAGTTAGATGTTTGGGGGTTAAAAGTAAGTGACCGCGGAGAGAGTGCGGACTCGAGTCTCTCTTGGCTTCATTATTTGTCTCTTCCTCTCCCTTTTCCAGGCCTATAGTGTTATCAGCTCAGTGTGCTCCACCAGACATGCTGTTCTAGCAGTAATCACAATCAAGTCCGACCCACTGAGAGCAGGCTGCAATTTCAACTGTTTGTCTGCTTTGCTTCGAGTTTAGTTTTTCCTCCTCCCCAACTTATTTTCTGTCTCCATTTCCTCCTAAAAGCTTGCCAAAACCAGACAGACTGATAGATGGGGAAGAATGATTAATAATGTAGAGCGATTATGTGCTTGCATGTTAAAAATAGCCCATTCAAGCGACAATACGAGGGCAAAATACAGAGGATGAGATTGAGGATGTGTTTAGGGAGGCAGGTGGGGGTGCTGGGGATCGAGAAATAGATTTTGATAAATAGGGGGAGACAGGGTGCTAGAGTGAGAAAATAGGTTTCTTGAGACAAAGAGAGAAAGAAGTCTGGTGCTGAAACAAATGCATCTGTTGGTTGGTGGGCTCTACTCCATGTCCCACCGGGTCTAATAAGTCACAAATTAATTCAACACTGGAAGGCATGTACCCTCTAATGTGAAACAAACAGTCGCAAGATTGGACCTTAACTAATTATGTTGAAAACAGTTGAGAAAAATCCAAGGTTGTTTAGCTAAACATGGGAAATTGGTCTATTGTGTTTCCCCTACATTTTCCTTGATTCTCCCTGGATTCTTCCTGGAAAACTGCATTGTTCTGTATTTTTTGAATGTACAGTAGAAAAAGGATGTTGCACAATACCTCTCATAATGTGGAAATTGACATGCAGTTACAGCTCTAAAATTGCCTATTAACCATACCACTACCATTAACCATACCAAGTAAAATGCAAAGATAAAGAGTCATTTACCTGGTCCCATGGGCTAAGAATGCCTCCAGAAAACATGAAGAGGTACCCCATGGTGACCAGACAGGCCCATATGAGGAGGGAGAAGAGGCGGAGCATTCGCTTGAATACGGACTCGATGCAAACCAGGATGAAGATGGACAAGAAAAGGAAGAGTGCCGCAGGGACTGTGATCAGGAATGTCAGGTGATCCTCTGTGTTCTGCAAAACACAAAAGTATCAAAAATAAGTATAACATGATGTTTTTTTCAATGTCAGACATGTACAAGACAAGTCAAATCAGAAAAACAAGTTATTAAACCCAGAGGGCAAATGTACTGAACTAATTTAATTTGCCTCATTTTAATACCATGTTTAATAAGTGGTGTGTGATATGTCAAGATCAAATATGTACTTAACAATATACCTAAGGCTACATAACGGTGACATTTATAATATCTGTACTTACTTGTTTCGGGCTATGGATTCTTATTCCACATCTTATCTTCCATTATTTGAGCTGTTAGCCTTTACAGTCTCCACAGTCAGTGTTCCGGTGGCTCTAGGCTTTAACAATTAGCCACAATGTTTGTCTGGCTTCTGTTGAGAAGACTGTTGATTGGTTTGCTGTTAAAATGTTTGTTCTTGTTCTTTGATTTATATTTTTTTAAATAAATTTTAATGTACATGTATACATATTATATTCTTCATAATCAATAATCCAATAATCCAATGTTTTTGTGTTTCATATTGCTTAATAATGTACTATGTTTCATGTAAAATTAACTCAAAACTACAAACAGTGTGTAAGTCTTTGCAAAAGCTTAAAATAACCTAATGCTGTACAGCAACCTGATGTTTACCTGTAGGTCGTATGAACACAAAGCGAAATACCTGGGGTCCTAATAAGCCATCCATCTAACTTCAAAGACATGCTGAGTGAAGACTGTTCTGCATCTAACCGGACATTGTGGGGGGCTGTGGTTTCACTCAACGCTTCACCTGGAAAGTGCAAAAATACTTTGCAGGTGCTGACCTAAGAGCGCGCCCATGAGCACCTGCTAACACATGCACATCCACATGCTCTGCCCTGGTGAGATTTAGGGGCCTGATCTCTTCTCTGGGACAGAGGTACATCTCCAATAACACTGACCTTGGTTATCCGAAGTTGATGTTTGGACACCTTCTTTGGCAAAAACATGACTTGATACCAAGAGAGGTGATTGGAGCCCTCGTGTCCTTTTGATGACTCAGGCTAACC